>VNJR01001170.1:0-23773 GCA_008042585.1 Drosophila punjabiensis
AAGACTTTGCGGCTCCGCTTAGCAACTGCTTGGAGTAGATAAATAATTGAAGCTGGTTCCACTCAACTGTCAAAGCGCATTCCTCTAGCTCCTGAATCCAATGGTCTACATCTGGACTACCTGTTCCTGTAAATTGTGAAACACTGCCTTCTACATCTTTCAGAGTGAATAAAGAACGGCTAGTGGGCATTTCCCGCACGGGACGATCAAGTGCGGTAACTACAGATTCAACCTCATCCGAATCGTTATCTTCATCATCATCCTGAATACCGAAATGACCAAGAAGCCTATCCTGCAAATCTCGCTTCCTACCGGTTGTTACTAAGTTCAACTCTCCTAGCTTCGCGCGCAAATCCTCACATCTCATTGACATTATTTCTTCGAGCTGCATTTTGATTGATTGATGTTAATTCAACAATAACAATATGTTTTTACAATGATTACGACTTGTTTTTGTTTCAGTTAAATAGCTCTTCAAATTTCATACATACAGTCTGCTTTACACTGCTTCCCAGCCGCTTCCAATTAGATTCTCTCGCTTGAATTTGCTTGCACCCCTTCCGATGCACTGCTTTTGAGACTGCTTCACCGCCAACTGCTTCGCCGCCAATATCTGCTCGCCAATTGCTTCAGATTTCACCACCACGATATGCTTGTCGCTGCTTGTCCTCCTGTGCTCTTCCACGTCGATCCGATCGCCAATTGCTTTACCGCCAACTGCTCCAGATTTCGTCACCTCGCCTCTGCCTATCCAGTCCTTGCCTCACGCTCCTGACTTGCTCCGCTCGCCTCTGCCCGTTGCTGCTCCCAACGCCTTCCACAGATCAGCCTTTGCAAACTCAGTTCTCGGACTGCCGCTCTGACGATGATATTAGACACACTGCCCCCTGGACTCCAGCCGCTGCATTCACACGTGCTTCATCTGCGTGTCTTTCAGCTCTCTCAAATGCGCTCACACATGCAAAACTCTGCTCTTTGCCAATTTCACCACAAACTGCAATCTTTTACATCTGCATGTGTGTGTGAAAACGCTGCACTTCTGCACTCTCCAATTGTCTGGCACTTATGTTTGGGTTAAATCCCGGTTGAGCCCCCAAATTGTAGGAATTTATTATTCACTATTTTATTTTAGGAATTTGGTTTAAACATAAGTGCTTATTTCTTCGTTTTACAATGTTCTTTTACATTAAGTTTTCACGAGCTCCTTCTTTACAACTTCCTCTCTTTACGATCTCTCCAGTAGTGATGACAAAATTCAACTTATCGTTATAACTTAAAAAATCTACCGATTAGTATTTCTGAAGGCATGTAGTTGCCAGATAACTTAGCCCACTTCGAGTGTGACGCAAAGGAAACCCGCCTGTTTCAAATCCCACATTTATTTTGTATCATATACATAGTATGTTTGTAACTATATATATATTTTTTTTTAATTATCACAATTGGGCGTTTGTAACAGTTTGTACACGCAGAGAAACAGGTGATTGGTTGAAAGATCTGTGAGATATATTTCCGTAAGAGTATGTTTTTATAGGTACTCTTTTCATGGTAACTTTGTTCAGTGTATGTGTACCTTTTAGAGGGATTTCCTTTTCTTTTACTATCATTTTTTTGCCCACCAACTTTCACTAATGTTTTCTCTGGCTCTTGGCGTTCTGTATCTCATTGATGTATCTGTAATTCGTACTGTGGCGAATGTCTGGCCTGGCCTGGCTTTATGTAATGCCCAATGCCAGCCAATAAATCACACTCGACTTGACTCGGTCTTGACTTTACCTTCGCTAATTGAGGCCTCCCCCCTACAACCCCCCCTTCAGCCGCGATAATTTCCAACATTTAACTGTGAAAAGTCGTCATCAAGGGGGGCTGGCTTCTAAAAATACGCACGCACATAGATGACAAACAATTTCCTTGCAGTTGACATTCAGTGTCGCAGCTAATGAACTCGTGTATCTGACAGATACGCAGATGAATCATCAAAGCGAACCGCTGCCCGTTCGGGCCAAGTGGAGTGTGGCGCCGCTGACGTTGCGCTGCCAGTTGCCAGTTGCAAGTTTCTAGTCTCCAGTTGCCAATGTTGATTTGGCCAAAAGGCGGCCCGGCGACGACCCACTTTGCTCACGACTCTGATTCTGGCCAAAACGTAGCCTTTCTGGCCGGAGAGATATGTTCGTCGTCCGACGAAAACAAACAAATATATTTCGCCAACCATTTATGGCGGGTCGAATCGCGCGCTGACCGGCGATAAATCAGCCAACAGCGCTGGCCATGTCAATAGCTTATTATCTTTTGAAATGATTAAACAACATTTAATTAAACTAAACTGTGTGCAGGTCGCTGGACCCTCTGCCCCCTGTTTCCCTGACTGCTCCTCAGTTCCTTTCTGTGTGGGTTGCCAATCGCAGTTCTGATCGGTTTGCATCTGGCTTGCATGTGGGTTTAAGCAGTTAGGAAAAATTAAAGATTTTTGCCCTATAAATGTATAAATAAAATAGGTATAATTTTCCTTACTATTTTATTTGTTTTTGTAAGCGTAGAAGCCTTTGGGATTATAGTAGATAACGGGTAGAATTTAATATTAATAACTATTATAGTAAAATCTCAATACTAAAAACTTGTCTTTTATTAATTCTTTCTTTATATTTTTCTCTTCTAAATTTCTTTACATCTTTTTTTCTGTCAAAATTTTTATATTATTTATTTTATCTTAAATGACAAGCAAAAGTATCTTAAAAAGCTTTTATTGGACGTGAACCTATGTCAATGTTCTAAAATAACTCATTATCTTAACACAGATCTTAACTTTTTGATTCTTTTATTATTCTTTATGATCTTATCATCTTTAACCCTAGAAAAATATAAAATTTATTTGATAAAACTGTGTTTGCAATGAACTAAAAAATATTAAAATAGCTAAAGAAACTTTATCTCAAATACTAAGCCAGACTACATTCTCCGGTAAAAACTTTTTCTAAGAACTGAATGCTGGAATGCTGGTCGTTTGTTTACGTTTTCCATTCTAATTTTTTAATGTGTTTTTAAGTTACATTTTCCGAGTGTATTTTCCTATCTCATGAAGCAATTTCTGTCCAGTTTTTTAACGCCACTTTGGCTACCCACATTATCGAGTTGTTTCTCTGCCGCCCCACGGCTCGGACGGTGCATGACTTACATGACTTTTCGGCATGTAAAATGCAAATCCATCTGCGAGTCTCTCTCTCTGGCAAATGCCGACAAAAACCGATTATTAGCTGTCGCGGTTGCAGCTCTCGCTGCTGATTGCTGATCTCTGATTCCTGATCACTGTGGGTTGCTCTGAAGCTTCGGGGAATTTCAGTACAGTAAAGCTTTTAATGAGCAGTCTCCGAGTAAAAATATCTCAGCTATAAATACATATTTTTAATGGGGTGTGGTTGCGAAAGTAATTTAGTTACAAGCCCACTTTAATCTTTAAGCATTTCCTGAAGCTATAAAATTAGGACTTGTGTAAGCTTTACTGTAGCAATTTTAGTATGCAATTTTTTTATCGCAATTGATTTAATTTCTGCTCATTGTTCTGGGCAGACAATAATTGCATCGGCAATAGCTTTGTATAAATATTTATTGGCCGCCTTTGTTGGAAATGCTAAATGTTTTCAACAGGAATCTTGGGGCGACAAACTAGAATTTCGCCAAATAGAAAACTGGTTTTCCAGATGAAGATGCTTACGTGACTGGCGCTGATCGCCTAAAGGCGTGTCCCATATATAATAATTATGGATTATACTATATACTAAATACCCAAAAATATATATATATATATAAATCCAACTAACTGGTTGGGCCTCCGTTTCGAGTCGCGTATTTCGCATTACAATTAAAATTTGTTTAAGTTTAGAACGTGTTTCGAATGCGAAATTAAAAAAAAATAAACACCGAAACACACATGTGGCAGAAGGGCAATCAGTTGAATGAACATTCCATGAACACTCTGGGATGTTACTTTGTCTATAAAAACGATTTTAGCCTAATGGATTTCCCCTACGGCTAAGGTAAAAAGCTATTAAAGTTATGACGGATCATAGCGGACTTTGATAGGCCTTTGATTGGGCTCTATGAACGGGGAAAGAGATCTAATCAGCGAGCTATATCGTAGATCGTGGGATTGTTTTGACATTTTACTTGATCGAGGAAATATGTTGCATACACAAGTAGATAAGGCAATGAAGTGTCGGTTTTATTATTTGAGATCACTGAACTAAGAGTCGGGGGAGTGAGGGAGAAACTGTCTGTGTTTCAGGGTTAACATCAGTTGCATTGAGGTGTACAAACTGTGAATGAAATGAAAATTAATTACCAGGTCAATGAAAGTAAGCAAACCCGATAAGATATGAGATATCTGAAAAAGCTACTTCCATGTAAATAGGTAATTAAATTGGAAAATTAATTGAATTTCTTAGGTTTCCTACCTTTAAAAAGTGACTCACTAAAGTTTAAGCTATAGTAAATATATAGCAATTGATTTTATTAGATTTTTCTGAGAAAACTAGGTAGTCTTACTGACAAATATGTTACTTAGAAATAGTTGCTATTGTCTTGGTTTTTATTTCCCTCTTACTTCTTGGTTATCTCTGACTAATTCTCCGTTTAATTATAATTTTTTAGTGGTTAAATAGAAACATATTTGTTATTTCCTCAATATAAACGTGACACTATAATTTTATTTTGTTTTTATACATTTCCCATCCAATTCCGCATCGATTAATGTTTTTGCCCAAAAAAGATGTTAACACAAATGTGTTAATTTCGCCCACATCAGCAAGCAATTATACGAAAATTAATTAAATATTAATAATGTCATGGAAAGGAGATTAAATGTAACGCATTCAGCAGATGCCCAGCCATAAACAGGTGTAAAATTAACAAGTAAATGCAATCAATTAAGTATAAGTAAAACGTAAAAATATATAATTACCTGTATAAGCCGAATTGATCGAACTTAAATTGTCATCGCTTTCACGACTCATGCTGGCGGTGTCTAAAAATAAAAATCAAAAGCCAAAAAAAGAAACGAGCGCCAAGTGAGCATAACAAAATTAACAGCAACAAAAATTGTTAAGTAAAAATTAAAATATAATTACAGCTAAGCGAATTCAGGCCATGGTAACGGGGCAAGAAAGCGCGGCCAAGAAAAAAGTCGGTAAAAATAAAACGCAGGAAACAAAAGTTACAAAAAAAATAAAGTAAGCTGCAAAAGTGGCAATTAGTTATGGGTCGCCCTGGCAGATCAACCTCTCCACCCAGAAAAGAGTCACATTCCATTTGAAAGAGATTAGATAACTGGGAGAGTGTGTTGGGTGAAGGTTTTTCGTTGGGTAACATAAAAAAAAAGATATATTTATATAAACAGCTTAGCAGACTTCTTCCGCAGACTCGAATGTCAAGAATTATGTGGAGATACAAATTCTGCAAAAATTGTATACTTCTTGGGAAACGTAAAAAGAGAATATTAATTTCCATTGCACTTAAAACTTTTTCAAAACCTTTAAATATTGATATATTATAAAGAGCTTTATATTCTTTTTTTTTTATTTCCAATTTGAACTTGACACACATTAACTTGCCATATGATATTTAGCTGAATTTCGTAGCCTTTATTCTTTGCATAAAATTAAACTTGATAGAAGGCCATTAATTCTATTTAATAAGGTAAAGGAAACTAATATATAAGGAACTTGCTAACAAGATATCGAGTTATATCTTCAGACACATTTCTAGGTGAAACACAAAACTCACTGGATATAAAATTAATGTCACTTCATGCCCCTTGGTTACCAAAATCTAGAAACAAATAAATTTGCATATTTAGGTAAAGCAGCAATCCATCAATTTTAAACAAGAACTAAACAAACAAGTTTCACTCACAGAACGAAACTAGACACCTTTTTTAATGACCTATTAAAAAGAGAGAGAAAAATAAAACCACAATTTTAAACATTTACCTCATAAACTTCGAATTGACATTTGACTTTTCCACCGGCAATCAATATTTGTTTACCTTACCCATAATTAACAACCAAAATGAGAGAAGTTAAACATATAAGCAAAACTCAAGAGAAGACAACTTCATATAGTATTTTTTTTGCCAAAAGTGTTTTTCCAATCTTTTTTTTTTTTGTATTTATTTATGAATAATTAATGTTCCGAGAGACGCGTGTGTCTCGATCTTAAGATAAGCAAAAAAAACAACTTAATTATTTGTTTGTTTATGATGTCAAATTATAAAAAAAAAGAGTCTTCAAAAACTTTTTGGCTAAAATGTTAGCGAAGAATGCTGAAAGTAATTTGCTTTGTATTTGGTCAGTTGCCATAAACATTTCGGTTGTGCAACCCACACGCAATTGGGATTGGAATCCATTTCGATGGATCGTTCGATCGCAGACATTAAATGTGGGCGTGTCGCAATTTATAACTGTTTTTTATTTAGAGCCAAACGAAGGAGTAGTTTAGAGGAGGAGGAGTTCACCCAAAATGGACATTAATGTCATCATTAAATGGGAGTTCATCCATCGATCATCAGCGCTAATGAAAGTCATTTAAGAGGTTAACTGTTGGTTTAGATTGCATTTTGAGAGGAACGTGGAAAGAGTAGCTGTACAAGTGAGTTTATGAAGGATAAAATCTATATTTTACTGAAATATTTTTCTATAATACTTTTTTATTTGTACTTTAAATTTTCGGTAATTTTTTCTAAGAGTTAAAGATATTGAGAAGTCACTTTGGTAAATACTTATTTCACTTCAGAATTTATTTACCTTTTTTCAAGTAGGAATAATTATTATAAATATAATTTCCTCTTCAGTCCTATTTAATAACTTATTTTTTTTTTAATACTTCAACAATCCTTTGAGTACCTATTTCTGTTGAAAATTTTAACTTAGCACTTGGGGCTATTCCAAGCAAAACTTAAGTACTTCGCCTCGAGAATTGTGTAAGTGACGTGTTAATTTATTTGACTTTTGCTTTTGCTGTTCTGGCTTAGAGCTTTATTGCATACGAAATAATTAAAAGCACTGAAGTGTAAGCAAAACAATGAGCAAACAAAAGAGTACGAGAAAATGACCAAAAGGTGAGGAAAAAAGTGATTAAAATGAATGTTTAATTGTTCAACGTTAAGCATTCGAGCTGAACTTGGTTGATTTTGGTTGAAATGGTTAAAAAGTAAAACAAAAAGGGAGCGGTTGTATCCGGAACAACGATCTATGAAAGAGTTACCTCAAACTTGAGTTCAATAAATCAGGGAAAAATATAGTAAAAATTATAGTAAACCTATTAAACCCTAAAAAATTGAGTAATTTATATACTTTTGAAAAGCAATAATGGCAAAGTCGATTAAAAACTTTTATAAACTTCCATAATAATCTTAAAATTCTCTCTAAAAACAGAACCTAAACCAATCTTGTGCGGTCCCCAGTCACTTCCTAATGAACTCTTCCATTAGGCTTATGACAAACTCCAGAGGCAATAATTCATTAGAAGCGGAAAAGTATCTCACAGCAGAAGAACAAAACAAATAAAAAAAGGCTGGCCAAAATTGAGCTGCCGAAAAAGAAGGCTGGCCAAAAGAGAGCTAGGAAAAAATGAAGGCAATAATGGGTTTGTTTACACGAAAAAGCCAGCGAAACTGAACTCGAAAGAGAAAGACTCCGATTTCCTTAAGGCATCGACTTCAGAGTCCACCACTCAGTTGTGACAACAAATCATTTCAAGAGATGGACAAAAGCAAAACAGGTGCCAGCTGAAATATCATTTCATAATCGGCAAATGAAAGAAAAGCCGGTACGGAGAGCGTACAAATTAATTAGCCAAAGGTGGTTACACCTTTTTCAATTTTTTTTTCTCCTTTCATTACCGATTTGTGTTTAGCCAAAGAAACTGTAATTAAACGGCCGTGGAAGTTAGTGAAAAAAATAAAATAAAATAAAAGTAAAAGGCACCGGCGGAAGAAGCAAGAAAGTGGCAAACAATAAATACAAAAAAATAAAAATCATTTTCGAGTCGTGTGAAACGCAATTAGCCAAAGAAAAGCATTTACCGCAATTAAATATCCATAAATGAGTGCCAAACAAAGTGCAATGCAAATTAGCCGGGCACAAAGGTGCGTATACGTGATCGAACAGAACAGAAATATTACTCATACGCCACCAACACCACCCACGAGAGGCTGTGCTCGCTCTATGCCAGCGATTCTAGAACAAACACCAAGCTGAGCTCACTCGGGAGCTTTAAAAAACAAAATAAATATAAATCAAATATAACGAACGACAAACAGCAACAATAAAATTGTGTAAACAAACCGACTAAATTGAGTGGAATGACGACAGATCATTATAGCCGGTGGCGGGATCCACAGCAAATATATAAAGGTATATAAACATATAGAATATATTCAGAAGCTACGGTATTGGTGCGAAATATATCGGGAAGAGCGGCCTGTCAAGGTGATGTCTCCAAATGGCTTTATGACAACGCTCCCACACGCCCACCAGTTTGCACAGGTGGATTGTGTAATCTTCAGACATATATATAGTTCTATATACAATGTCTCCATATTTCAATTCGCTTCCAGTTGTGTAAGCATCAGCAGCCTTGAAACCTTTATAAGTTTCCTTATATATCATCTTTTGCGTTTCAAAATTTACCTATTTCTGAATTTTAATAAGGGGAAACCCAGTTTGAACTATACAATTTATTACATTTATTTATGAAATGTACATCAAATTAAAACACATTAATTTTGGCATAGGAAAATTTACATTTATAAAGTTTATAAGTAATTATTATTAATGCAATTTTATATTATTAATAACTCTCTCATTTCTTTCTGGCATTTTTTTTGTAAAATTTGTACTCTAAGTTATCTTTTTTCCTAAAAAACGTTGCAATCAATCCAAAATACCGGCTTCTTTTTTTATCACATTCTCCAAAAAATTTTCACAATCAATCAGTAAAGTAATCAGCTTCCAAGATGAGTAAGAATTTCAGAGACATGCGAAATATTTGTTGATCTCACGCTCAATTTCTAATTCAGAGATAACTCTTGGCAACAGCAAAAGTTATAAACAATTTTTGGCCTGGCAATGTCGCCGAGAGAGTGTATTTTCCTAAACGATTCCAGCTCTTATCGCTCCACCGTCGTGCCGGTTCCGATAGAAGCTCAAAAAAATAATAACACACAAAAATGTAGAGCTGATAAAATGCCAGTTAACAATAACAATGTCAAAGCCACAGTAAATGAAATGAAAACACACTTGGCCTGGTCTAAAATGCTTAGACAATCGTCAGACGAAATGTGCGTTATGCGAACGGAACGTGGCAGTGAAAAGAAAGCCGCCGGACGGAAAGAAAGTCAGCCGCAGACCAACTACAAACAAAAAAAAAAATTAAATAAAATTGAAATTTGCATAAAGCGTTAGCAGGTGGAAGCCAACTTGATTTGGCAATTAGACGTCAACGCCGAGCCCACCAATAAAAGCAAAAAAATCAACAATCGAAAAACAGACAAACTCAAAGGAATTGCAGCTAAAAATTCAAAGTCTTGGGCAATATGCAAATATTTTGTGCTGTGAAAGTCATGCCATTTTGTATACATTTATTTATAGATTTCGGATAGACTTTGTCTCCGCCTTGTCCGGCTGCATCTCATTCAAGCCAAAATCCAATCAGCAATAACAAATTTTTAGATCTAATTAGCGGTTAACCGCAAATTTTCAATACAATCCGCAACCAAACATTGTTATTGCTGTTTCGGCAAATCAACTTTTGTTGTTGTTTAGAGTTTATTGTAGATATAGAATGCCTTAAGGTTATCGCGGCCATTTAGCCGACATTTCAATGAGAAAGAGAGAGGACGCGTGCTTAGCCCATTTACATGTTCTTTTAAGTGCGTCAATTTACTTATGTAAGTGCCTGTAAACAGGAACCCAACGGTTGTAAGCGGAAAATCCCTAATTAGTAACGTTCTCAGTATACCGATAATGGCTAATGGAAAAGGGCCTGAAAGTACATAGCAATGTAAATGCTAAAGGCCAAACTGTCTTGGGAATTTATTGTTTATTACTTTACAAGTTACAAGCTTTCCATTTCAACAAGCCAAACAATGAAAACTTTTCTAGCTAAAAATGTATTTATTTAATAAATATTCTGCTTAACGATTTGTATATATAATTGTAGTAAATTATTTTAAAAAGAATTAATAGGCTTGCTGTAATTATTTTTTAAAGATGTTACGACTTTCAAATTTACGTTCTCATTATAAACTTTACTATGTAAATCCCAGTATACAAAAAGGCTTTCAATATATTAATTAAACATTTTCTATGTACTATAATCATGACTCTTTTTAAATAAAAATACAGTTGAATTTAATTGTCTAAGCTCTTAATTATCTGAACAATTTTCCCTTCACAAATCTGTCACAATCCCTATTTAATTGTCAAATGTCCCGTCAACATTTGTATTGAAAACTTAGTCACATGATAATAAAAGCCATGGAAATTTCAGAATATTATTTATTGACCCTTTTTTCCTTTTTGCCAAATTATCTTGGCCATTAAATTGACACACACAAAGCCACATAAATGGGCCAAGCCCTAAGAGACAAGAACATATATAAATCGGCAAAATGATAAGTGACTAAAAATGCTTTAATTTAAAGGAGAGATAGCTGAAAACAGCAACTAAATATCTTATCGGCAAATGCAATAAAAACAAATTAAGCAAAAGAACTTTAAAAATTCTAGGCTTGGCTAACACCAAAAGGTAAATAAATATTGATGAGCGGCCACGTTGTTGAATGTTGAAAGCAAAATCACAGTCTGGCAATCATTTTCACAGAGTAACAAAAGAATAAATTTGATTACCAAATGGAAATATTATAAGTGAATCGGGCCAGACAACCCAAGGTTAAAGGCTGTCTCACTTTGAGGGGGAAAAACGTCAAAACAAAAGTTTCCAAAAATATCTTCAAAAAACACACAAGGTACCGAAATAAATGTTCCTTTTAGGGCACTTGCAAGGACATAAAAAGGGTCACCACACAACTTTTGCTTTTACAGTTCTTTTGGAGCCTGATTTTAATGGTTTTACGTTTTAGGTTTTAGTTAGAATTTGTATTTTCAGTTTCACCTTTTGTGTGTTTTATAACAATGAATTAGTCTCTGTTAAAGCTCGCTTTTTTTTGGGTTTTCAATTTTGTTTGCGTGTTCACTATAAGCTATAGTATAGAGCCGATCAAGTTCAATTGGTTGCCATCTGAGCTGCGTTCCCGTGTGGAGCACGTCCGCCTCGCGAAAAGTCGTTCAAGTAACTGAATTGAAATTAACCGAACGGCGAGCGGCAGTCGCGTTGCGAACCTTTCAGATACTTTTGCAGCTCTCTCGCTCGCTCCGAAGTATCTCAAAGTTGGCGAGAAACGGCGGCGGAGAGAGAGTACGATCCGAGACCCCAGCTTTGTTGGCCGGTGTTTACGAGCAGACACTGTGGCAATGCCTCTGCGCTTTCGTTGTTTTTATTGAATAAACGACTACACGCGTAAAATAAGAGCCGTAAAAAAATTGCTTTTATTTTTTACTTTTGCACAAACGTGTACGGTTTAATAAATTTTGCAAACAAAGTGTTGCCACATGGCCATGTTTCATATATTCCCTTTTCTTCGATCCGATATTGATTGATCGATCAGAGGCGCCTTTCTATCAGCGTTTGTCTGGTTCTCAACGGCTTATGGCTTTTAGCACTTTATTCCTAAGTGCAGCAAACGCATCAGGCAAATCATTAAAAAGATAATTTAAAATGTGGAAATTTATGGATTATTTTGGTTATGTTTTGAAAGCATAAATTGGGTTGTTTTGAAATTAATGTCTATGAATAAATAGAACCAATGAAAGTTGCCTAATTTTAAAGATAAGTTTTAAAGTGAAGGAATACTTTAATTGTGTAAAAATAACTTCAGTAAAATCGTAAAAAATTTAAAATGAATCAAGGAACTTCTGAATGATTTTAAAATATTTAAAAATTAAAGAAGGAGTAGTCCACGATCTCGAATTAAATTAATTTTTCAATTGGCTTCCATAAGAACTGAGTCATTTAATACAGGTTAACACGACGATGCGTGTCTAATTATTTTTCAAGTTTTCAAGTAGTAAAAAAAGTAAACAGAAATTGCTGACTTTGATGCACATTTGCTACTAAATTCCTGACAGCTTTTCAGGCTAATCAGAGTCAATTATTTTTAGATTCTTCGTGTGGCAGCTTAAAATATAAGTCTAAAAAATGTGTCTAGAGATATGCTTTCTCAGAAAGTAATTTAAAGAGCCAAGAGAAGTGCTTACTTCAAAAAATTCTGTAAATAAAAAGGAAAGTATGTGAAGGAATGTAAAATGCTTCTTAAAAAAGGCTAATTATTTATTTCGAGCAATATTTAAAGTGATTTTATTAAAAAATCACTTATAGGCGTAATATGATTTATTGCATCATATAATTTTCAATCCATCTATGGATATTCTTGAGGGGAAACCCGAGACTCTTTTCGTTGAAATATTCAACACGTGTCGCCAATTAAACCGATCTTAACGACTCAATGGATGGAAGTCAAATAAGTAAGACAAAAAGTGGTTAATCATAACATCAATATTGACTCTCCCACTGAGCGAATCGGTGATGTAGACACAAAAGCCGGGCTAGCTCTAGAATCGGATGGAGTAATCCCCATCCAGACAGCGCTCATCCATTAGACGTCGATCCCGGGCTCGATGCCGATTCGATCTTAATGCGAAGACAAATGAGCTTTCCGTTTAAAAGGTGGGAGAGAGGCTCCACTTTTGTTTCCGATCGAAATCAATAAAAGTGACATAAGCTCATCCACGGGCGCCGCGGCTACAGGCAGACACCGTCGACCGCAACGATCATATCAGATCGGTTCGGCTCGGAACGGAACAAGGCATCAAATGCGCAGCGCAAAAACATCACAAAGTATCTGAAACACACAGGCATACCTACAGAATCATTTCGTGTATTTTTTTGTTTTTTTTTTCTGTGTCATCGCGCATAGAACAAATTCAATTAGGGGCCGGAGAAAGAGAGATTGCCGGTCGGTCGCCAGGTTTTCTCGGTCGGCGAATGGGTAGAATTCTCGGTCGTGTGACATTGAGTGTTTCGCGAGATAAATGACAGGTCTTGGCAGCGACTCAAACAGTCCGCTACAGAATGTTAGGAGAGATTTTAGAAAGTGGATTTGGCAAGGGGATTAAAGCGTAAAGTTTGGAACTGATGAGCACGAAAGAAGTGAGTTAAATCTGTATAGTTAATTGTGGAAGATTATTTCTTATAGAAGTACTAAATGCACTACCATGATTTTATATTTTTCTGCTTCTAATTCTTTTTAATTACAAATGACAGCCTCAGAACTGGATAAAACATTTTATTCATTAAAATTACCAATTCAAAGTTGTCCTAAACTGGTTCACTAATCATTTTTAATTCATTAATGTCTTATTATTAATTCCCTTTCAATTATATAGTTTAAGTCAAGCATTATTACCTCTTATAATAGTTAATTAACCATTTCAATACTGACCAATGAAACTAGGCTTTTTTAATAATAGTTTGTGAAAATAACTTAATTAATTGAATAAATTAAACCGTTTTCAGTCCATAATCATCTCTGTTTAAATTACACAAATATTTCAGTTAATTTTTAACCATGATTGGTAAACCAATCCATCTAATACCTAATGAAAACTATGATAAATAGTTGCATCATTAACACAGTATAAACATTACAATGGCCCGTGTGAATTGTTCCCATGACTGCTATCATTTTCACGTCCACTGTACGCATTTACACCTCGTGACTCAGTTTTAATCTACAACAATATTACAATGCTATTATTGTGTTTATTTTGGGTAACTCTTCCCCTAGGGTTTCAACCATTTTGCGGTTGCATTGAGACTGTCAATCGGATATGGAGCGTGTGTCTGCGATATGGAAAACCCCTCGATCAATCCATCGATCGATGGCAGATCGTTTGCTATATGGGCTAGTGGGTCGCCGATTGTTGACGGCTGCGGTTACGTGCCTGAATAATGTGCCACAATGGGCGGCTCAATTAAATGGTAGCAGCACTTGCCTAATTGGCCATAATTCTCCTACCCAAAAAAACACTTTTCGGGGCAGCTCTATAATTATGAACGAGAGTGGAGAGTGGGCGGCAATTTGTTTTGTTTATTTTCGCCCAAAGCGTTGGTGTTCCAAAATAATTAAATAAGTGAGTGACTGAAGCATTTGTTTACAAAACAAAACGGTTGACGGTGGGAATTACAAGTTTGCTGTACAGTTTAATTCAAATGATGTTGATTTTATTGAAGAATGAGAATTTGGTTCTTTTTTCTATGGAATTTGCCTTACCGACAGCTAACGAAAAAAATTTCTCGAGTTCAATGTAGTGCAAAAAGTGCACTTTAAAGTGGGTGGGGTCAGTTTTTTATATACATTTTCAGCAAGACTGTGTGGGTGCCCCATCGCTGCCATTAGATCATTGCAGTCGGTTAGTACAGATATACTATATACCAAAAATTGTGTGGGTGCCTCTCTAAGTGCTTGCAGTTGGTTCAAACCGGAATTACAGACGACTTGTTTGAGCTCGAGATGTAAACACAAAATTTTAGTGCGTTTAGAAAATCGGAAAATTTTTGGGATGGAGTAAGACGTAAAAATATATGCATTGAGAACATCAATTTATGAATAACACTTATGGAGATCTTCCAATTGAAAGTATAGCTTAATCTCATTGAACCATTTCTAATAAATTTCATTATAAATCCAAATAAAATAGCAGTAATATAAAAAATCTGGTTAACTCACTTTTATATTTAGTTTTAATCCTATTTCCATTTTTCTGTACCATCTTGATTTACAAACAGAGTCTTGAAAATATAAAAGTTTGAAAAGGGTCGACTTGTTGCATGGTAGATGTATGTTGGAATATTTTAATTATTTGATATTTGAACAGAGAAAATATTTACTGTGCCTTTGTGACATTTGTCTGAAGGGTGACGAGTTTACCACAGAAAAGGTAATCCCCTGAAATGGTAAAGTGTGGCCAGATTTGAGGACTTTTTGGAAAGAAATGGTAAAGTGTGGCCAGTTCTGGGGATTTTTTGCGAAGAAGTGGAACATTTTCGAGGACTTCTAATTTAAACAACATTTCAAGTAATTTTTTAAGAAGAAATAAAAATAAAATATTACACATGAATCAATGATAACTTATCTTTCTTATGATATTTCCTTTAAATACCCTTTTTATGAGGTTTACTATATTAAATAAACACATAAATTTACCTGAATTACCCGAATTAGTGATCTAATTGATCTAAAAAACTCACCTCTGGGTGGTGGCCCCGTCTTGGGGGTTGTGTTATTGCAGCAAGGCCTTCCGATTTTGGACACGGAACCCGTGGATCCAAAATTGGATGGAGCCTTCATTTTGCTGGCGGCTGGAATTCCGGTAACTGACGATGCGGGCGTGGGAATATTTGATCTCGAAGGAGCGGGTATTTTTGAGGCAGGTGGCGCCTCCATTGATCCTTCCGTACTGGTTGCGGGTTGTGGGGGCGGAGGAGCAGCAGCTGCCTCGCCCGAATCACCCGTTTCATCACTCATTTTTCACTACTTTTATTATTTATATTATTTGCACTAAATTTTGCACTTGAAGCTTGGACACACGCGTATTAAATGTAAACGATTTAAAAAAACTTGAGAAAATATGGGTTAAAGTTAGTAAAAGAGTAAATATTTGGAAGCTTGAATGCTGATTACTTACCTTAACAAATGTGTGTAAAATATAAATTAGTTCAACTTTCCTTTTCCTATATAAATATTTCGTAAAAAATTTTTGCTAGGTTCCGAACCACTGTGCCGGTGTTGTTGATGTTTTATTCTGTTTTGGCGCGCACTTCGGCTATCTCGCTCGCACGCTCTTGGCGGCCGCTAGAAACAGCTGATTGGAAGCCGATTTTTTTTCTTCATTCGCTTGAGCTTGGAAAATAAACAAAAACCGCTTTTTGTTGTTGTTTCATTCGTTGCGGGCTTTGATACGATTTCCGAAAAATGCGGAACCGAACTTTTGAATTAATTATGCACACACTAAAATCACACCCAAGGGTATTCTATTTATACCGATTACCAATTTATTATTTATATTTACTTTGGGGTTGTCGCTTGCCCTGATTTAACGCAATTTAAAGTAGATTAAATTGAATCAAATTGCTTATCAATTTGTGCATTCAAAACACATACACACACACACAAGCACTCAGCACTGTTCTATTTGCTTGTGGTTGTTGTTGTTGCTGATTTGACACAGTTTTAGAAGAAGAAGAGTGGGAGAAAGGGACGCGAAAGAACGAAGGGGTGTCGTGGGATAGTCGTGTGTTTAATGCCCGCACAGATAAGAAAAGCTCACGCACTGAAGACACCGAACTGCGGGAAACGATTTGAAAAACAACGCGTAGGTTTTGGTTACACTTTTGCACGAATTTTGAAACACTTTTTTCGCACAATTCTGTGTTGCGTTGGAATTTTGTTGTTGCACTGGGCTAGAGATGGGAGTCAGCTGCGAGCGATGCATCGCGGCTATCGATGGCAGAATATATCGTTATGCAGGCTTAGGGTTGGTATTTATTTGGGTGAACTAAAAAGGTCACACTGGAACTATTTAAAAAGTAAGATTTGGAGAAAATTCTGTTAGGGGAATTCCTATTATAAATTAATTTAAAATAAATCACTTCAAAATATTTCCTTTTTCAAAGTAACCTCAAAAATTAAAGTGCCGTGCTGTGGCTATAGTATTCATAAGAATTTTATTGTGGTCTGATGATTTGGGTAGCGCCAATGAAACGATCGAAATCCCTGCTGCTTTTTGCATTTTGCAAGTTATTTTTGTTGTTTTTGGCAAAAGTCGCGTCTTTGTTTTGTTTTGATTCAAAGCCGACTGGACCTGTCTGGAGAATGTTCTCATTTTCTCACTATTTTTAATTTGTTTATTTAATTTCGACACACATTGCTTGTAAATATACGTCATTAATATTTTAAATTCGATGAATTATTATTTATTAAATAAAATATATATAATTAGAAAGTACAATTTTATGGCATTTGAATGTAACTTATTTTTCAACAATTTTTATTATATGTACCTTATGAAGCGTTAAAATCTAGTGGACTGACAACACTGTCGGCGATAGAAGTTATCGAAAATACCGAAACATGTTTTTCTTCGTTTGCACATCTCTAAGCTATCGGTTTTCTGTTTTCCGCAGTTTTTGATTACCCGCTTCAGTATTTTTTTTTATTTCGCTCTGTGCACTTGGTTCGCTGCGGACGCGCGAGTGTGTACGCCCCTGTGTGTGTGTGAGGAGGCGCAGAAGAAGAAGAAGCAAGACGGGCAAGAAGGAAGCCGCAAAAGGATAAGCCAATTCTGAGAAATCTTATCAATGAGCTAGAACTACGTGAAGAAAAATATCAAGATGCGTGTGTTTCAATAGAGCAAATTTAGTTTTTAGTTGTTTTTTCGGCACTTCTGTCCGCTCTTCTAATCGGTGCGTGTGCTGGTGTGAGTGCTGCTGTGCTGGTGTGTGTGTGTGTGTGATTGTCACCACGCCTACACGCACGGGAAATGGCAGCAACGGTTTACCAACGCCTCCACAGCGGCGGCGGCGGCGGCGGCAGTGCGTCGGCTTCCTTTCCAGGAGCAGCGGCTCCTGGAACTGCAATGACTGGATCCGCTGGAAACCCCTCCTCCTCCGCCCTGCTCAGCCACTCCCAGCTGACGCGGTCGCTGGAACGCATCCTGGAAGAGGCGCACTTTAGCGGCGAGCTGATCCTCACGAACCGCAAGCTGAAGGACTTTCCCAAAACGGGCACCAAGTACGCGCTCACGGATACTGTCATAGCAGGTGTGTACCTTAATTTCACAGTGGAACTCCTGCGGGGTGAACAAAGGGGGAAAGCCAATTAACATACAGGTGGCGTTGGTAAACATCTGGAGGGTTAGTAATTGCCTTTTGGGATATATTATACAACAAGAAAGTTCAATTAAAGTTGGAAATGTGTTCAAAAGTACCTTTCTAGGTAACTTACCGGGTTTATGTATTCATTTTTTAAGTTTGGTAGTTTCCTTTTTCCTATTTTAGTTGCTTAAAAAATATTATATATTTTGTATTACAGTTCAGTTCAATGAATTAAATAACGTTACAGCGAAATTTTGAGAATTTTCCCTCTTTGGGAAAAAGTTTTAACAGTTATTTGAGCTACTACCCAGGTATTTCACTTAAAAAGTGCTCATTTTAGTTGACATTACAGAAAACTCAACTTCGGGGGGGAAGTTTATGCAGGTATTTCTCTCTTAGGGTGCGGCTCTGAAAAAGAGGTGTGTTTCCCGGTGCGTGTGTCCTAACCAAGTTTTCTTATCTCCCAGTTGCAATTGCGAATTTTCCTTTTACTGCGAGATGAAAATCAATAATCTGCAGTAGCAACCGCCGAGGTTCTCCCTTTTTCCACCATTCGCTCTCTTTTTCTCTCCTCCTAGTCGCTTCCATCACCCCTCCCGCTTACTCTCTGCATTCGCCTGCGCTCAAGGACAATAATTATCGCCGTTTTCGCTCTCTTCCACTTTGCACTATCCTGGTTTTCCTCATTTCTTCCTGTTCACCGCTGCAGCCGGCACGAAATTTCGTCGAAGTTCAACCAACTTTCGTTTTTGTTAGGGCCAAAAAATATGCACCCAGCAGTGGGAAAAACGGGAAATGGGAAAAAAAGGGAAATACCAAAACCGAACCACCCCCGCCCAAACCCACCGCCCACAGGCGAACCCCGCCCCCTTTTACAGCTGCTGCTACCCTCGAACAGATGTTCTCGCATCGGGACATGTCTCTCATCGATTTTCACTTGGTTTTGTTGTATACACATACAGTGAGCGCTCTCTAAAGTGAATAATACTAAATATAAATATTTAAATATTTTAAGTTGATTAAAATTTAACAAAACAAACAAGCAACTAAGCGTTTAATAAATAAATGTTGTGAAAATCTATTACAACTGAAAAAACGCTGTACCAGGCCTTCACTGTATACATTTATTTCTGTATATGTTTTGGGGGAAATATCAGGATAGGAAGTTATTTATTTTTGGATGCCAAAGATTAATTGTAGTGCGAGCGGGTGTTAAAAATAAATTGTGTCATAAATTGAAAACTAATTTGGTAAAATTGAAGACAGAGAATGCTATAAAAATGTTTTTCTGTGTGGTGAGTTAATCAATCATCCGCCAATTGTTAATTAACAAAAGTAAACAAAGCCAAAAATTTGAAAATATTTCTCAATTAGATAAAGATTAATTCAATTGCTGAGATAAAACTGAATCGAAAATGGAAAAGAAAACAGATAAATAAAATTGAATGAATTAAATTGAATTGAATTAGAAACATGGTTTACTCAAAAATAAATATTTAACTGTCTGATTTATAGACTTTTCTATATGAAAATATTAAATATAAACTTATAAATCACCAGTTCCTTCCTCAACCTAGGAACTAACTTTTCAATTTCCTTTAAATTCCGTTCCGCTTCCTTCGCGTACGTGACTCTGTCTGCGACAGTCCCTGAGTCAGTCCATCGCTTCTGGTCACGCGCTATCGGCTTGAAATGGGGAAAACTCTTTGCCTTTTTTGGAAAACCCTTCCCTAAAATCGAGGCTCGAAGTGCTTCCGGTTTTTGGTTTATTTTTCGATAAAGTTTCTTGAGTTTTCTCACACCAAATTGAGTCATCAACTGCGAGGGCGTGACTAATTACCAATTAAAAAGCTGGATTTGGTGTGAACGAATGCGGTAGAAATAGGGGGTAATATAGATACGTTGAACCTCTCTTTAAGGGTTAAGCTATGGGGAAAATATTTATAAATACGGCCAAGCGAAAGAACCTCTACAAATTGCCTTTTCGAGAACAATAAAGCCACCCTCTGCGATATCCTTGGGGAGGTATGTATGTACATACGTAGACTTTGAGAGGTGGCAACAGCTCTTAGCCTTAATGGTTGCAACCACAATGTGCCACACACGAGCCAAGTTGCAAGGGTTTCGAGTTTCCAAGAAATCAATGAGTCTGCAGGAAAGGAAACTCGAAGGAGCAACAAGAAAAAAAGATTGTGAAATACAACCATTTTTCTTCTTTTCTTTATTTGCACGCATGCTTTGCAACCCCCAAAATGGGAAAGCACATTTTATAAAAGGGAGAGAGAGGCGCCTGCCTGTCAGCATTTCCCAAAATCATTTGTTGTTGCGGCTGCCACTTCACCTCCCACTCCCACTCCCAGTTATACTTGCCTCCCCCCTCCTTTATTTTAAACAGTGCATTCCTTTGGGGCATTTAATTAAGACGCGTGTCACGTAAATCAAACAGAACCATATATACAAAAACCTAGACAAAGGCCGTAAAAAGAGGCGATCAAGAAGAGCGAAAAATCAACATGACAACAACGCTGCGGCAGGAAATTGTTTAAAATAATTGCAACGAAGAGGAAAAAAAGCGCAAAATGGATAAAAATTGCAGCTGCCTCTCCAGGCATAAATTGTGGGAAAAGAAGCCGAAGTCAATATAAGAAGGTAGCAGTAGCAGCAGCAGCAACAACAAATGTAGCTGCAGCAACAGCAACAGCAGCAGCAACACAGCAGCTGCGCAGAGGCAGCAGCAGCTGATTATAAGAACTGGCAACTTGGCTTCTTTGTGATGGGGATTTTTCCAGGCAGAGAAGTCTGAAATATATGTTTACAGAATTTTTAAAAATTAATCAAAGAAGGGACATCTTTTTATTGGAGGTTCCAGTTGCGAGTAGAATCGCTTTTAGAACTTTGTACAATTATTGTGTATTAATAGAGTTTTATATTGTTAAAACGTATCTTTATAAAGAAGCCTTATGTTTAAAATCTATATTTAATATACATTAGAAAATAGATATATATTTTATTAGATTTAATACAAAGGTTTTCCATTATGTTACTCCGTTTTTAAACTCCTTTCCTTAATACCACTTTACACCACTCTGATACGTTTTTTTTTTTATTGTGGCTGAGTGAAATGTCTGCCAAGTGACCGGGAAGAAGAAATCTTTTATGTTTTCGGGAAGTCAAAGTCCCGGCAAACAAAACAAAACAACATCAACAACAAACATGGAGCTCCAAGGGGGGAAAATGCTTTTGTCGTGTGTATCTGACGCGTATATATTTTTGTTGTTTGCATTGTAAATATGATGGAAGCATAAAAAGACAGCTAGTCTGTTTTTTTGTACTTTTATTACTATTTATTCTCTGTCTGCCAGCAGACAAAAGAGGAAATGCGAGCGCCGCAGCACGTCGCTTATCTCCAGTGCCTCTCAAACTGCACGGTTCATGGCTTGAATGCGCAATGCTGTAAAAAAATAAAAAAAAAATAAAGTAAAAAAGTAGAAACTGAATACAAAGTGCAACGGGTATGGAGATGGCATCGTGATAAAGTGTTTCCAGGAAAGATCGATAGTAGAATAGAATTACACAAGAAACTGATACATCTGTGGAAATAAATGAACTGCTAATCCTTCTATAAGCCGCTTAAATGGGAGAAATAAGTGGAAGAGAGACTTGCAACTTGGTACTTAAGGAAGTTAAAATAATTTCTTTTTGCTTTGAAGCACTAATGAGCAGTTAATGAATTCTCTTGCTAAATTCCATTTCTGTGAGGAAGAAGTATAGCAAAATTAGTTAATATTTTGTGTAATATTGCATACAATACAGATGATGATGATGATTTAAAAATAAATGTAAACCTCTCGAAATTATAATATCTTCGCTATGCTACTTTCTTCACTTTATGTGCCAGCAGAGAAATTTATTGATTCGCGAGTCAATTGTAAATCATATATAATTATGGCATAAATACTAAGAAAAGACAGTATAGTATATATTATATATTATATACTTAAAATACTATATAAAACATTCCCCTCTATGATTTATAATTTCAAATATGATTGAAGAGACTTGGTGACCTTCAAAAACACAAATATTATTTGCTAAAAAAATAAATTTGACAGACAAAACTGGCACACTACTCTGTGTTGATATATTGCCACAATAATATACTTTCTTATAGAATGCTTTTTGGTAAACAAATTATTCAATGAGGGTGATACAATATACACAAAACAGCAGACAGCATGCGCATATAGTTTACGTGCCCCTTATATTATATGTATTCCATTTCTAAATGCACCCTCATTGTGCCCATTGCGGGTTAAAAATAACAACAAATATAATTTCAGCGATAAAATGCAATTTTCTTGCCTTCTCCGCTAGCTTATTGTGAGTTGAACGAACGAGTTGTGCAATTAGATATAGCCACACCAATATGTACATTTATGTACATATCTTGGCTATATCGAGGGCAGTGCAAACTTGACACACATTAAGACAAATTATGCATTGAGTCATTTTCATTAATTTATAAGTCTAAGCAATATTTAACAACCAGGCAGGCAGCCGGCTGGCCAATTCTTCTAGCTGCTCAAATTGTTATTGTGCCAGTTGCTTAATTGCTGTGCACAGCACGCGCTCGTGAAAAGAGACGGAGACAACAAAAGATAGATCAGATTACAACCACTTCAGATACAGTATACACTCTGCAGGTGGAATTGTGTGAAAATGTGTTGAGGGGGATCTAAAGATGCTGGTTTAATGATAGCTGGAATTGTGTTAATTAACTTTTAATTATAATAATTTAAATAGTCACTTAGCTACAAAGCTATAGGTTAAAGTATTTGATCAAGAGACTTTTAGAAATAAATAACAACTTTATTTCCGGCATGTTTAACATGTACAGCTGTGTTCACTGAAATAGCAGTGCCTACGACCTTCACGTTTAAGATCGAAAAACACTGTTACAAACACGACTTTGATAAAAAGTTTTTTCATAAATGTTTAGTGTATTTACCTATAAATAATACAACAATTATTTATTTTGGGTAGCTTAAACATTTTAGAAGATATAGATAAAAACAAATAAAAACGCATGAATTCTGCTGTTCATTGAAATAGCAGTCAAGGTAAGCTATTACCAAAAAAAAGTAATAAACCTTAAAATATCTCAGAAATAACCGAATCCCACTTAAATACAATTCGGCTTTGATCAAATATGTTGTTGAATAGCCTTAATTAGCTATTACAGCCTCGAACCTACGTGGCGTGGAGTCCACCAGATCCTAACAACGCTTGAGGGGAATCTGACCCCATTCCTCCTACACAAAGTGCCAAAGCTGTGACTTTGAAATCTGGAACTTCTTAGATAGATAGCGCTTGATGTTCCCCATAAGTTTTTAATTGAATTTAAATCCGGTTACTGCGCTTAGACATGGCATTACATTAATGCTTTCTGGAGTAAACCACTACTTGGCCACCTTTCTGGTATTTTTAGGATCATTGTCCTGCTGAAATGTCCAAATTCAGGGCATATCTTCCTTAAAATATGGCTGCATGACAGTTTTAAATATTTTTACATATAAATATTGGTCCAGGATCCCATCGATCATCTGTATAGGACCTACACCGTTGTATAAAAAGCATGCCCATTTCATGATTTTAAGGTCACTGTGCTTTACTGTCTTCAGCGTATGGTTTGGGTGGTACTCTGTATTCGGATGTCGACGGACAATTG
>VNJR01001171.1:0-43607 GCA_008042585.1 Drosophila punjabiensis
CTGGACGACTGCTCCCAGACTCCGTACTCCGGAGAGAGCTACTTTTGTGCTGTCTGTTTTTCCAGCTGCTTGCAACGCCTTGGCGCCACAAAATGAACGCCATTCATGGGGCAACGTGCAACGACAAGAATGTGACCCATTTTTAGCACCAGTAGCTACTCTCACCTCCCATTCCCATTCCATCTCAACCCATCCCAGCAGAGAAAAAAGCCCAACCGAGTATGTGTTCTGTTGTGTTTGTTTGTTTAAATGTTTGTCCATATATGGGTATTCAGAGAGTCGGCTATATAAATATGTGAACAGCTTTTAGCACCTTGCCCCCGCACTCGAGTCGCCTTGCTGTGTTCTGAAGTGGACTGGGCGACAGCCCGAACGTGTCCCATTCCCCGTTGGCAGTTCGTAGTTAGTAGCTACTAGCTACCACTGCCACCCGGAGATGGGCCCCGGAGAATCACACGGAGCACGTGCGTCGACCAGACAATGGGGACTTAAGAAACCTCTCCTCCGGTTCCGTCTAGTTGCAGTGCTTTTTTTTTCGATAATAATTCCCTTTGGATTCGGAGCAGCCGGCGATATTTTTGTTATATTTTCATTCGCTCTCTGATTGTTACTGCACAGTAAAAAAAATAATTGGGACAAGGGGACAGCTTTATTTAATTGCTAATAAAATTTAAAACTTAAGAACTCGTGAAAAAACTCTTATAAAATCTGTCAAAATCGAAGCGAATTCAGGTTGTATTCAAAGGTATTTTAACTAATTTAATTAATTTTAAATATAAAGAAAGAATCAAATAAAAGTATATAAAAAAATTTTTATCTGCACTTCCTTGAAGTAAACAATATGGGGTTGATTTTTTAAGGGATATTCAATATTTTCGCTGTGTATTGTTCGCGAGGCGGGCCATTTTCAATTAAGCAAAATTAAAAATTTATTACGAGCCACGACCAAAAGAAAACAAAGGATCAGGAGCAGGAACAGCAGCAGGAACAGGAACAGAGGGCAGAAAAAAGCAAATTGCAGAATTACTTGGGGTAAAAGAGATGTTTCCGCGTCGGCGGATGATTGGGCTGCTGCTCGGACCCAAAGGAACCAGCATCAGCATCAGCAGCGACATCACCATCAGCGCCCCTTCAAAAAGGTTATCCTTTTCGGCCGAAGTTTTAATCATTGAAGTGACACTGACAGCCAGTGGAAAAGTGGTGGCATCACTCTTTTTTCCGCCACTGTGTGGCAAACGGTGAATTTCGCGTTCGGAGGGCCGCTTCCGCCAACCAAATATTTATGGCTTTTAAGTGATTATTGAATTTGATAGCCGGCGAAAGTTTCATCTGGCGGCCCATCATCTCTCACCAGGATATTAAAAAAGTTTTTCATAACGCCGCCGCCAAAAAGTTTGAATGGCACGCAAATAAAAACGGGTTGATAAATATGATTTTTATGGGGTTCCCTGATTAATGGCGATAAAGTTAACTTTGGGGTATATCTAAAATAATTTTGAGAGCTTAAGGGGGTGGTTTTTAAATTTTTATTAAGTGTGGAGGGTAATTTGCCAACTAAAAAAAGGTTAAGGAACTAAAGTATTATACATTATTAAAGTTATACGCTTAAAAGGGTTTCGTGAATGAAATACTTAATATTTAATTTAACTAAATGTTTTTTGACTTAAATTAATTATTTATATATTTACTTAAAAGCATCCACATTTTGGTTTTTGAAAAAATGCAGATTTAGGTTAATAAAAACTCGACCTAATCGTTATACAATTATGTCCTTTGAAACATATTTTTCACATTTTAATTAACTAACCTTTCTCAACACTCCTCGCGTTGTCAACTCCTTTCGCTATCTCGCTCTATCTCTTTCAGCTTTCTGCCTCCTTTATTCCCTTTGTTATCGTGTGTTCCCTTTTACAACAGTTGCCGTTATATTTCAATTAGCATAGCGCAACGAACATTTATGCGGCGATAAGTTTTCTTCAATTAAAACTTTGCCACACAGACAGACACTGTCTGTCCACACAAACGCAAGCTCGCACACTCACACACACGCACGCTCACTAACTGAAAATTACCAAAAACTTTGGCATAAATTTTAATTAATATGATTTCGGCTGAGCTACGGCGCAAACTTTTGTTACTTCATGAAAATTTCGGAGTGCATTGCGAGTAAATATAATTTCGAGACGCCACTAATAACACACTTCCGGCGCCGTAGCTGTGTGTGTGTTTTTTTAGGGGTTTTTAACACTGGCGCTGGAACGAGCGACTTCCGCATAAACACAGCCAGGCACACACTCGCTTACGGCTTACAGCTTACGGTTAAAATACGTTACGTTCTGGGTTTTTATTTTTGTTTTATTTGTGGCGCTTTTCTTTTTGTTTGGCTCCCTTACTCGTATTTTTTATTTCTATTTATTTTGCCGGCAACTTTTTGTTTTATTGTTGTTTGCCTCACTTTTGTTTATAGTTTTTTTTGTTTATATTTTTGTTTTGTGTTGCGCGAGCGGTTCAACGGTCCCGAATCCGCACTTCTATGTAGCGTAAGCCGCGCTGGGAGCTGAGCTTCTTGGCCCGCTTTTCGGCCGGCGGACTCGACACGCGATCTCAAACCAACTCCAACGGCCGGCAATCGCAATCAGACTGAGCCGCGCGAAAAAGCCTTTTTGCAAACTGTTGAAAAATCGCACGGAAAATGTGCGAAACCGAAGGCACTTGCCGAAGCTTAACGACGGCAGAACACAGCCGAAGCTTGGTTTTCGAGTCGCACAATGGGGCGCGTTTGATGATTATCCTTGATAAATAAATACAAAGAAGTCAGCATGGAACTTATATGGAATTTTAAGTTTAAAACTAACATCAGCGTACCTCTCTCGTGTTGAGGTTAGAATGCTTATCAAGTTCTTTAAAAAAATGAAACAGTTTGGATCCGACCACCAGCACCTAGTTAGGCGCACATATGTATGTATGTATGTGTTCCGCTGCACCTGCAGCGCTCTTCGTCTCTCTCGCTCTTTCAATGATTATATTTCTTATCTCTAAATCAGTCGCGTTATCTCTTAAACTACTTTTGTAAGCTCACTCCCATACATAAATAAATAACTACATATTTTGAAGCCAAGTGTTTTAAACTTATTACGCATGTATTTACATGGGTGGAATTTTAACTACCTTCACCACAAATTTAATTAAATGTTAACATATTTATCAAAAAGATTAGGTTAATTTGTTGGATTGTAAAATATAACATCCGAAATCAAGTTCAGTCCCACTGTGAATCGTCTACACATGTTGCTAACAGCTCGGCAGCAGCAGTCACAGCAACAACAGTAGCTACAGCATCCCGCAACAGCAACAGCTAAAGCAGCAACAAATGTTGCCAGCACGGAATGTTGCTGCATGCCAGAAACGTGCGCATGAGAAAATGTTGCTAACCGCTGGTACACTGTGTTTGTTGTTGCTTTTAATACTCTGTGCAATAAAGAACATCTAAATAAATTAGATTTAATATAAATTAATATATATATTGAATGAATAATTTATATACACAAGCTGTAAAGTTTTTAAAGCTAATTAGCAGCTCTTGATTTCATTTATTTGTCTTCTAATTGCTTATTTAGATAGGAAATGATATATTTGCCTTATTTAGGCCAATAAAAATTGATTGAAATTGCTTAAATAAAGGAGCTTTAATTAATAGCTTTTTAAAATTTTGTGGTTTTTTAACAAATATTATAAATTACAATTGGAAAACTCTGTGTTCTTTCTAGACTATTAAATTTGAGTGATGTTTTAATGACTTATTGTAAAGGGTATTCCCCGCTTCGATCTTATGATCTCCCGTAATCCTTTCTGGTTTTTGTTGCTGTGTTTTTTTGTTGTTTTGTTTTAGGCGGGAAAATATGTGTGTTGCTGTTGTTGAGCGTGTGTTGTTATTGTTTTTGTGACCAGCAGCCAGCAGGCAGCAGGCAGCTTGTTGTGTTTGTTGCAGCCATGTAGCAGTGATTATTTTGTCAATTGCAGTGACACAAAGGCATCTATCTCTAATGCCATAGTCACCGTCACCGCGCCCCTCCTTGCGTCTCTCGTCCCCAACTTGGAGCGATTATTTCGATGTTGTCTTTGTTATTTGGGCAAAGCCCCTCTCGCTTTTGGCTCACAAAGCAGGCTTAAGTAGTTGCGGATTGCTAAGAGCCAAAGAGCGGGAGAGCTTTGAGGGCATTCAATTGATTCCCATGAATGGCAAAGAGTTTGCCAGCGACGACGACGACATCAAAGTGCTCCTCCAGCCGGAGTGATTCACTCCCATGTAATGGATAGCGTATATAGAGCAATGTTCTGTGTAATTTACTTAGCTGATTAGAGGATAAGCGGATTATGCAAATGCTGGTCACTCCATAAACGCGATTCCCCCGCAAAACCAAATTATTGCCAGCTACAGGACGAGATTATGGGGAATCCCCAGGCAGGAACACGCCATGCAAATGAATTTTTAATAAAACACACGCATGCATATTTTATTTTAAATCAATTAAAATAATTTGCGCAAAAGAATGCTCCGACAGTTAAAGAGACAGACAAACAGACAGACAGGCAGAATGGAATTAAATGTCCGAAACATGCGGCGGCTTGTGTTTAACCAACTAAAAACTATTTTATTGTTTCAGTTGCAGTTTGGTTGTAAAAGAATAAAACCAATGCGGGGACCAAAATAATTATCGGACTTGTCTGTGATATTTTAATTGGGTAAACATTAGCAGCTCGCTTGAAACAACAAAGGAATAGCCATAAAATACAGGCAGAAAACCAAATTTAAGCCGCAATGGTCGGTGAGATAACAATTATTTATGAAATCAATTAATTTAATTCATATGCCAGAGATAAAAGCCAACTAAATAATTTAAGGTAAGGTAAATGAATGGGTGATATAATGAAGACCAATTTAAAATATATTTCAAAGGGTCGTGGAGTCTATTAAAAGTGAATTGTTAACATTCATATATGTATATTCGGTAATATTCCTAATAAACTTTATTTTTTACTTCTAATTTAATCTTTTATTATGTTCTTAAGTACTTAAAAATCTCCTTAAATATGTATTATATTAAAGTTCTCTCTATAGTAAAGCCTTCCCTCCATTAAAGAGCGATTAAGCTCACCCAGAACATTTTCTCTCGTTCATAAAATATAGCTCTCGTTAAAAAAAAGGCAAAAATCGACAGTTTATAAATTGAATAGCTGGCCACAAAACGGAGCCACGGCTGCCCGGCTGCCCAGGAGCCCCGCAATTAGTTTCCATTTCCTCGTGAAATTAAATGAAACGCAATCAAATGAAGTAAAGTGAAATAAAATCAGGCAACTGTAGCGGCGAAATTAACGAAAATCGTTTCAACAGCTCCTGGGACGGCAGGACCCCTTAAGGAATCAAGCCAGCATCCATAGAAATGCTGGTAATTAAGCGCTCTTCAGCGGCTCACCAGTAGAAAAAAAAATGTTGAAAAATATATATAAAAACGAGCTAGCAAACATGGGAAATAAAACGAAAAACACAACAAATTAAAATGGAATTTAAGCAGCAGTCGGGACCAGGATCGGGATCGGGACCGGGACAAATGCAAACAAGTTCCAGCCCAAGGAGTGACTAAAAGCATTTCCGACTCGGCCAGGCCAACAAGGGGAACCCAAGGAATGCCCCGAAAGTATGCTAAGGAAGCAGCACTCCCGCCGTGATGCCACGCCCACAGCACCGGAAGAAAGCTCTATAAATTTATAATGTAAATTCCCCCAAGACTAATGAGAGTTTCACTTTATATTTAGCCAACTAACTAACTGAGTTTTAAAAGCAAGAAAAATACGTTTAAACTAAGAAATATGTTTTTACTGTTAAATTTATATCAATATAACTTTAAAGAACTGGTAAAAATAAGTCATAGCATATATATATTTATATAAGAAAAACCTCCTTCAAGTTGTTGGATGTTTCTCTCTGATTTCCTTGGGCGTTTCTTAAATTTAATTGTATTGTCATGACTCAGGGAATTCTTCTAATTTCTCTGTGTAAGCCAGGCAAACAAAGCTGCTGTTCCGAACAAATTTCTTTATAATATACAAAGGAAATGCCTGGCAGAGGGACGCTGGCAAGCGCAGACAAAACACGGCAACTTAAGGAAGCAAAAAACGGGGGGAATTTCCCTCGGAGTGGAAGGAAAGCGTAGTCCAAATGTGACACAAACATGTGTATGCTCAGCTGGTGCCTTGGCAACAACAAAAGGAGCAGCCAAAAGGATTACAAGGGGTTTGCTGGGGCAGGACGAAGGGTGCACGGAGGAAGGCAGAAGGCAGAAGGATGCCAGGCGACTTACGTGCGTTAATAATACGCATACGACACGTTGTACGCAGCAAAGGCAAACTCTGGCAGTGACTACGGCCATACATCATAACGTTGCCCGGAGTAACGTCAACAGGCAGAGGCGAAGATGGAGATGGAGGAGTCGGAGCAGGAGGAGACGTACCCGACCTTGATTACGTTTGCAGCCTCACTGACTTTCGCAGGCTCCGGCTCTGGGTCCTTGGCGAAACGCATAAAATGTATTTAACACACAATTTATGTCTGCACGAGGCGTTCAAATTTACAGCCCGCAGGCAAGACGCTTGCTTCAGGTTTATTTTATTAGAGAGGGAGCAGGAGCAGGAGCAGGAGCATCACCAGCAGGCGCTGGCGCATCCTGCCAGCTCCAGGAGCCACACATCTCCAGCCCTTTGTTTGCCAGCCATTTGTTCTACACATAAATTGGCCCGCGGGGCCATCAGGCAAAAATCATATGTTTTATACATGGCCAAAGTTCGCTCATGTGAATGCGAATAAGGAAAAAGTTTAATAGACTCCGGCTTTAATATTTCGGATTTCTCTGCCACAAGCAAAAGTTTTTATTTTGATTTTATGACTTTGACGATGTCGTCGTCGCTGCTTTTTGTGTGCAATTTCGTTCTGTCAGGATTGTACTTTATATAGTGAGCCAAAGTTGTCAGAGGGCACAAAACCGAACCGAAAAAAAGGGGAAAGTTTCTGGAAAGTCAGCCGGAGTCAACTTCTAGACCCCAGCAGAGGGAATATTATGATGGAAAATGCAATGATATAATAGTTTCAAAGCCATAAAAGGGCAACTCCTAATGCAGGCAATGAATAAATTTGGACACAGGGATTAATAATGGCTTAAAGTAGTTGGAAAAAAGAAGTATATAACCACTTAAGAGCCTTGTCACAACTTAAATAAATTTTAATTATTCGCAGAACAAAACGTAATAAGGGATAAGAGCATTCCCAGACTTGACAAGACCTCATGACAGCTTAAAAAGCCGAATCCGCTCTTCCACATGTGACTTTTTACCCACGCAGGACCAGGGACCGAGCAGCTGCTAAAAAACCAACCGAAAATAAAAGGGAAAACTTTTAATTTTCCGCAAAATGCTTTTGGCTGAACCTTTTCTTAACAAGAACTTTTCATTTTTAATTAAATGGCAAACCCAAACCCAGAGAGTTCCCCATACATAGACAGGAAGAGCGTCCGTCTGCGGTTGGCGAAGAAAGTCGGAGGGCTGGCGGGAATTACTGGATTCAGTTCTGGAACCCAGTTCCCGTCCCGCCTCCCACAATAAAGCTCAATTAGTTAAAGGCAAGCGCGCGCTGCTCAATCAAAGAGCAACCAAAAAGCAAGTTAAAGCCCAAACCGATCCAAGATCCGGCCCACAAATCGTGCATTATTATTTGTTTGTTTGGACTGCTTATCAGCTGAGGCCCCGAAACCAAGATCACAATTTCCAGTCACTTGGAGGGAACAGTGGAGTAAACTGGGAAATGAATTCGAATATAGTAGATACATGTATGTTTTAAATGTTTTAAAGTATCAGTAAAAGCAGAAAAATGTGGTGACACCCAAGTAGGACAACACTCTAATGACCCTCAAAGGAAGGTTAGTCTTTACCTAGTTTTAAAAGTTTAGAGAAGAGGTATAAGCTTCCTTCCTTAGCTTTATTAGCTCAATAAATAAAATCTGGGAATATTTTATAAGCTAATTCTTCGATTCACACCACTGTTTCCTTGCCAGTTTCGGGCGTAGGGGCAATTGCAGTCACGCATCTCACGAGTGCGCTATTATATTCTCACCTTATGATGAGTGACTGCAAGGCAGCAGAACGCGAACTGCGAGGCTGGGATGGAGCTAAGGGAACCTGGGATTTGGTTTGAGGAGGAGATACAGGATGAGGACGAGGATCAGGGAACCAAAGCATCGAAGCACCGTAGTACCGGGCGAGGCAATTGAAAAGCCGCAAACAATAATTGCAGTTACCTAAGCCGAGGAGGCCCAAAAACCGCAGCAATTTTTTTTTTTGTGTTGTGCCCCTGAAAACACAGGCACAGGGAATGCGGCTCATCCTGTTCCGCGGGTGGGTGCTGAGGGTGCTGGAGGGTCCAGAACGCGAATTAGGCAAATTGTCTGCAATTTCGCGTTTCTGTTTTGCTTTTGTTTAACTTTCATTGGCTTTGCTTTGCTGTTGTTTTGCTGTTGTTTCCTTCGCTTCCAGATCCCTGGCCATCGATTGTCTTTGCTTAAATGTTCGCTTGGTCGATTGCGGGGGGCAAAACTGTGTTAAGATCCGCTTGTTGTGCCGGTTTTCATAATTCCGACAGCTCCCCTTTTCTGGGATTCCCCGCGATATACTTCACGGAGTTCACGGGTTCAGCGGGCAGCACTTGTGTGTCATCCTTTCTCTCGGGACTCTCTCTTCCCGATCTCCCGTTTCTATGCAGCTTGCCCTGCAGCCATTTTTAGTTGGCGAGGACGACACCCACAACGGGTTCCCCCTATTTCTTTCTCCCTCTCCTCTGGCCCTTAAGCCGTCGCTGACTGAAGCACCTTCATTAACATACCAACTGCAATGCGAACGAATGGCACAGAGGCGTAGGCGAAAGTTGTTATTACTTTAAGGGGGGGCTTAGGCAGAGTTTAAATTGAATTAATTATGAATTCTATGATTTTAAGATTTAAATTGAATTCAGTTTGAGCTTAGTTTGAAATATAAAGTTTAGTTAACTTTTTTATTAATTAAGGATATAACCTGTTATGCAATTATTAAAGTTGAGCAAGGGAAAATATATACTTTTACAAGAATTTAAAAAGGAATTCAAAAACTAAAATGCCAACAAAAGCTAGTGTGGAAGGAACATTTTCTGAAGTATTCTTTAAACACAAATAAATGTAGAAGATTATGTGGATTAAACCAGTTGGGAATTATAAAGTTATTTTATACGTTTTTTTATAGAGAATGTAAAAATGAAATTGAGGTGCAAAGGTGAATATTTTCAAACTTAAAATGGACATTTGATATTATTAAAGTTTTTAATGTTAGTAATTGTTCACCTTCCCCCCTTAACTCCGCCCCTGCATAATTTTAGTTAAGGGGTTTGGAGTTCCTGGAGCAAGGGTCTGGTGGTGCTCCGGAGGATTACCCGCTGCCTGTGGGCAAGGAATTTCAGCTTCGTGGCTCGGAATTTTGCTGTAATCCGATACAATTTAGCGGCTTAAAGCTTCTGCCTGCTTGACGCTCAAGTTTCTCATCATCTTGCCAGGTCTCTGCTGTTGTTGTTGCTGTTATGACTAAGTCCGCCCCCGCATTCCCCATCCCCACCCCTGCTCAGAGGGGAGTGAAAGATAGAGATCCCCGTTGAGGCACGCGCTTCGTCCGCTTTTTTTTGTGTGCTGTGTTCCGCCTTTGCCTTTGTTTTGAGTTGTCTGTCGAATGCCTCTTTTTCCCTGCTGCTAAGGTTACTGGGGAGAGGGAGGAGGGAATCCTGCTCCACTGGTGATTAGAAGCCACTTGAACGAGTCCGTTCCCCCACTTTATCTGTCACACTCCATAATGGTTCGAGGGAGGTCTGCAGTTGAAGGAAATTAATCATTGAGGCGTTTTGCAAATAAATATTGAATCTTTTCGTATTGATTTTAAAGAAAAGGTTATATCAGACATGTCATATTTTTCCTTCAGTGTATGAAACACATTTTTCTCCCATCAAATATTCCACAAAATCCGCTTTGCTTGAACCTTCATGCTCCTCTCCCTCTCCTGGAATGCCAGGCAACAAAACAGAATTATCAAAAATAAAACCAAGACAGTATAAAAAAATAAAGGAAAAATCCAAGTGAAAAGCAGGAAGTAAGCTGAGAAATAGAAACCGAGGAAAACACGAGAAGAAAATGCAAAGGGCGGTGAATGCGAAATGCATGTAGGAAAAAAATCTAAACAATTTCTGCAGCAACTTAGCTGACGGCTGCGAAAGGATTGCATAACTGAGGTTGCTCTCTGAAAATCCTGGATTCGAGAGACCCCGCCACCAGCTGCCTTTGCATATGGTAATTGTTTTTTGCATCCGTGGATGCCTGACTTGCCATACCCGCAGAGGGAACATATTCCGGCTCCATATGGAGCTCCCCTAGTAATTGCAATTATGAAAGTAGAGAAGGGATTGCGGTGGCAGGACTTGTCAAGGTCTCTGGCAGCCGTGAATTATGCTACATTTAAACTAAGTTCTCTTTCCACAGGTGGAGAGCTTTCCACCCATGAAAAAAAAGGTAAAAGATAAATGCGTGGAGGAGTGGAAGCCCCGACGTTTATTTTTCACTTTTTCTACTCGGCGACCCATTAAATGGCAGCCACACATGGCAACTCTCTCCTCCAAAGAGGGTTAAAAATTGTATTTAATTTCATATTGAAGTCGCGAACTGCTCTCGACGAGCGCAACTCTTTTCCCTGGCTTTTATTTTTATTTATTTTTCACTTTTTGTTCTGTTGTTGCGGCTGCTGCAGTCCGTTAAATATTCATAAAATCAACTGTAGCAGGAATATATTTAGGGGGGAGCAGGGGCAGCAGGACACACACACACACACACAAAGAGCGAAAGGACATTGGCCCAGAAGCTGCACACTGAAACGGAACTCAAATATTTGTTTGATTGGGTTTAGTTGCTGTTGGCAAATACATGTGAGTGTGCACACAATTGCAAATACACTGGCAGAAAATTAATACTAAATAGAGCCTCAAACAAGCTATAAGAAATATCTAAAAAGAGAATGGTTTCTTTAAGATAAAGAACTCCTTTTAAATCCATTTTAAACCCAAGTAATATATTTGCATTACCTTCACATACAATCTTTTCTCCCTCTGCAAATCCCCACAAGCATCTTCTGTTTGCTTTGTTGGTCAGCAATGAAATATGGAATATTTATCTAATGTGCATCAAAAGGAATCCCAAGCAGGCAGCTGGATAGGAGGAGGAGGAGGACCGACAATGGAATCCGGAGCAGCACATGGCTGCAGGACCAATGAGTTTGAGTTGCAGCTCCGACAAAAGGCCAAGACGACGTTAAGGACATTATTATATTATAAGCCACGGTCGAGCGAGCCTGTCGTGGCTTTAAGCCCAATGCAGGGCTTCCTTCCGGCTTTTCCGTTTGGCCTTTATGTAAATCACAATTTGCTGAATTCCATAATTTGTTCGCAATTTGCAAAGGGAGGAGAGGCAAGTGTCAACCCCGGCAATGACATTAAATCTCCTCCGTTGGGCGCACACCTGCAACGAGGCAGGAAATATCCTGCTGCTACGACGACGACTCCTGCTCCTGGAAGTCAATTTACGACCCATCCCCAGAGGTTGGAGTCTCCGACCCGTTGCCAAACGGCCCTTAAATGAAGTACACGCGCCGTGGCAGACCGTATCGTCACGGTAGGATTGTGTGTATGTGGGCCCAAAATCAATATCGCATCAATTGCCTGCTTTTTTAAGGCTTCACTCCATTCCAGTGCCCGGGTAAACCTGTCATTTTTTCAATTAAATTATAAAAATTACCGGAGAGCAAGTGATGGCGTGTTAGCGAAAGGAAATTTGACTATTTGGGCAATTTTTAGAATTTTTTTGTTTGGAAAATATCCAGATTCTTTTAGATTATTAACTAAATAAAAATTAAATTAAGAAGTTGATAGACAACAATTTAACCTCACGCTATGGACTAGGGGAATGTTCCTTAAAAAAAGTGTCATAAAATAATGTTTTTTTCTAAATATTATGAAGATTTTGTAAAGTATTATGAATTCTGAAATTGTGAAGATATTAACCTGCTTTTTAGTTTACGTTCAGTAAAAATTAACTAACATATATTACTATGCTTTGCTTAGTCCGATTCTAACCAAATGTTAGTGGAAGTTTTTGACTTAGTAATGGACTAAGATAGATTAGATTATATATTTTAAGCAAGGGAGTTAAGCTTTAAAATTAATTTTTCCTGCAAAGATTTTTAATTGGAGAAATCTTTCATGAAAATTTTACTTTTAAAGCTTCTTTCCCTTGCTTAAAAAATCAAGCTAGCTCCCTTTTAGCCATTATAGTTCGGGCAGCACTGACAGCAACCTCCCAGGCCCAGACGGAGACCAAGCCAGGGCCAGGAAGAAGGGGAAACAACTTCAGCACGTGCTGTCATCGGAAAGACAAACGGAGGGACAACCCAGAACCAGAACGAGACCGATACTGGGACTTGATGGGAGAAAGAGAACAGAGGACGGAGGACGGAGACCGAGGCTGAGAACTGGAACGAGAACGAGACTGGGGACGCAGTCCCTCTATCTCCAGTTCCTCCTTCTTCTCCTCCACTTACCTCTCCTCGTTCTCGCAATCCTCCCCTGTGCCTGGTTACCTTCACCTTGGCTGCAATTAATTCTGGTAACATAATCTTCACTTACAACTTTATATGACACTAAATCAGTGCAAAGTGGGTGCGGGGCCACCTCATACATATTAGAGTGGAAATCGGTTTGGTGAATCACAACCATGGCATGTGTGTGTGTGTGTGTTTTTGTGGGCGTTTTTTGGGCGGCCTTACAAGCCCCAATTACGAGGAAACTCAACGCTTTCAGGGCCCCAAATTTAATTAGTTCCATTTAAAGTCGGAAGAGAGAGAGATACGAAAACATAAGAAGGTACAAAATGAACGAATTCCCTCCGCATATTTGCACGCCAGCCGATAATTATCGCTGGAAATTCGGTCAGAGGTTGACCCCGCCCCGTGCATTATGCGTTTCCCAGATCTTGGCAGCCTTTAATCTGCATGCAGGATCCCGGGACACCTGATATACGATGCACTTCCTTTCGGAGGGAGAAGGAGAGAGAAGGAGCTGGAGATCTTCTTCGGCACGCACTCTTGCCATTTCGTTTTCACCTGAAACAGCGGGCGATGGCACACAGAGAGAAATATTGAGTGTTTTTTAACAAATTTTGAAACGAAATAAAGAAAATAAAATCTTAAACCAATGAATAGTAAAAGAATACTCTATAAATGAAGGTATTTCCGCGATTAAATCAGTTTACCAGCTTTATAACTTGGCAATCTTTAACCCAATTTAGGGCAGTGTCTTCACCAAATCAGATGGTTCCATTTCCACTTCCATTCCCCGTGATTACGTGATCTCTTGACTGCCCAAAGACATGCCATTGCGGCCTCCGTTTAGCACAATAAATGTTTACAGTCTTTACTTTTGTCATTTAACAAAGAAACCAACGAAAAAAGACATTAATTAAACACTTGCACTGGAAATATCTTAAAATAAAATCTAAAAAAATAAAGGTAAGACTTGTAAGCACATAATAACTGAAGCATGAATTTAAGACAAAGTCTACTTCCGACCTTTTAATATAGAAAGTGTTTACTATAACTCATCTTCAGGCCCCTCCTGAGCTGCGATATATCTCAAAAAAGATGCCCAGCATTCCAGCTGGCAAGGCGTGAAATTCGGGATGAGTTCGCTTAATAAATTTCTCAAAAATAGTACTTCACAGTTCCGGCCAATTTCCCCCCAAAGTCATTAGCAATTGGAAATGGCTGTGCGGAGGTCTCACTTTGAGGCCCACTCCCCGAGCCAAAACCCACTCCCCAATGCATCCGTGGACAATGGGGAGTGGCTGTCTCGCATCATCGCTTAGCTTTTCGACATGTTTCACATGTGATGAAGATTAAGTAGAAAATAATTACAAGAGCTGGCCGCGACCGTGGTCAAAGTTAAGGCTGGCTGTGTGTGCGATCCCGATCGGATCTGGTCGGGATCTCCTGTAATTACATAAATGGTAAGCCAGCCAGTGCGGTGACAGGACGGCGTCATCGGAGGGTCTCGACAATCTGGAACTGCTCCACCACCACTGACCCACCACCACTGCCAGTCAGTCGATCATCAATCGTGCGAACTTACTTTCCAGGGGCCGCCCCCTCGGATCGCGGATATCACTGCGATCCAGACCAGGCCGAGACCTACCTGTTCCCAGGGCCAAGAGAGAAAAAAAAACAGCCGAAAAAATAAAAAGGGCCAAATCAGCGTGGCCTCTTCCATGGCCATAAATTTTAAAGTAATTTTCTCTTAGCCCTCAGAATAATTTATGGGAAAATATTAAAGCTGCCCCAAATACCTAACCAAAGCTCCTCGGTATACCAAAAAGATCCTAACTTTGGGTCAAAAACCAAACCGAAATAGAGTAATTAAGTAAGCGTTAGCTGATCTACAAGCACTTTAAGCTGTTAATCCTGCCCAGATCTCTCTCTGGACAGAGAGATCTGGAATCCAGCAATTTCGGTTCTTGGCCTGAGTTATGGCTGGCAAGTCTCGCGGGGATCAGGTCACGATTATCTGCATACGCAGCCGGCAATAATAATTTCAAAATTGGCGCACTTAAAGCGAGGATGGCGAGGAGGAGATCCGTGGAGCAGCCGAGCGAGGAGGAACCCTTGGCGTAATTTGAAAGTTATTTCGTAGCCATAGCCGGTGAAATTATTGAGCAATATGCTGATCTGTAAAATCATAAATAAAAATATTTGTACTTGACCGCAGCTGCGGCTGTGGCTTCAGCTCCAGCTCCATCTTCATCCACCATCGGATCTCGCTCCATCTTCGTCTCCTCCCTCTCTGACAACTGGCTGGTGTTATTAGGTGAGAGCTCGCCCGGTTCCCTCAGTCCCGCCCGCGGCTTAACGATTGATAAAGTCTTTTTATTTACAAGCTGATAATGATGGTGTAGGTGCAGCTTTTGGCATTGCGACGGTTTTTCATGTAATTTATGAGCAATTTGCAGACGATTTTCGAGCTCTTGGACAAGGAGGAGCTGAACTAAAGATGGGGGCATCACCTCGGAGATGTGTATACACACAGGGAGAGAGAGAGAGTGAAGAGCGTGTGGCTAAGTGAAAGATCTACAAATGAAATTTATGGGAATTAAACAAGTTATAAAGAAAAGGGCCCTGAATTTCGCAAAGCAGAACTTTATAAAATGAAAAATATAATTTTAAAATCAAAATGTAAACTTTTCTTATTAAAGAAATACAGAAAAACCCAAAGAAATAAAGTACAAAAATCGTAGGAGACCACAATTTATGTGAATTTAACCTTTTCCACCTTGCTCAGAGTCTTAAGTTTCGGAATCACCTGCTTACCATACCCATACCATACCCATTTCCAATCCCATCTAGCACGCTTCAACCGAAAACTATTTTGTGATATTGATAACCATCTCGGCCTGGACCTGGGGCCCATTAAAGTGTCACAACAAAACGCTGGACTCATTTCTCGATACTGGGCACTGGGCCACAAGAGACGATAAACCCGGCATCTTGATGGGGGAGATGATGTTTTGTGAGGAACGAAAGAACGAATCAGAAGCACGAACTTATAGCACGAATGCCCAAGTGGACGCCATAGCCAAGAGTGTCTGCTCCGGAAAGGGCAAGACACGTAGAGCTATGTGTAAGCCGATTATGGGCCACGACTTTCGGGAACGGAACGCACATAAAACTGTCTCTTTCGGCCACGAATCGTGTTAAGCGTGCCCCGCGACCGGGGAGTAGCGCCTCCTCCTCCTCCTCCCTCTCTCCATGGTGTGGATGTCACATAGCTTCTTGTTTGTTATTGTTTGTGTCGCCGCGGCTGATGATTGTCATTAACATCAAATTACCACAAGTCAAACTCAAAGTCATGTTCTACCAAAATAAAACCCCAAAGAACCAGAGAAAAAGATGGAACCGAGACTAGGCTCTGGGCTTAGCTTGGGTCTCGGGCTCAGACACATAGTCGTCGGCACTTAGCGGGTAAGTTATGGAGAGGAATGAAATCGGAGAGGAGTAACCACAAGAACCACAGAAATGTGACGAAGAAGGGTCAGGAGATGCTGAGGAGAATTCCTGGGGTGCTGGGATCAAAGATGCCTTGCCACCTTGTTGGGCAATGGGACAAATCAGTTATGACACCTGACTGTGGGCTTGGAAGGGGTTTTGAGGTTTGAGGAAGAGGAGTTGGAAGAGGTATAAGTCCAACTCTTCCTTCTCATCTTCCTCGACCTTCGAACCTGTCTTAACTCACAGTCAGGTGTGTCATACTATTAAAGGATCATTATCTCTAGTGTAGATCGTTTTTGTATAATGTATACATACTTATACTTCTTTAATGATAACTATTTTATAATAAATGTGTCAAGATTATAAGCAATCATGTCAAAAACTTTTCCAATTAAATCTAGACATCAAATTCATTAAAGTTTGCTAGTTTTGAATCTCTGACTTAATAAAACCCAGCTTCTAGAAATATTCCCTTTACGCTACTATAATAGTATGAATATTTTTCCATTATTTATTTGTAGATTAAAAGTAAAAACCAGTCTGATCCCAAATTCTTAGAAGACAGATTAAAAAACTTTACAAATTCCCAAAGTCAAAACAAATAATATTTTATTAACTACCTGCCAAGCATTCAAGTCTTGATCCCATCTCAGCTAAGACAGCTTGGCTCCCAGCTTCTTTCCTCCAAAACCTTTCAAATCTTTGGACTTGTATCCCCACCTTAGTGAGATATTATCGCCGCAAACTCTGCATAATTATGCTAAGCACATAAAATTCATTCATAAATCTTTTTGGCAAACATCATTCACAAAAGGGACCAGCCCAAACCTCTTCTCCCCTCCACCTGTGAGAACCTCGATAATGAGATATGAGCTATTATTCATGCCCCCCATCGGGAGGCTGGCTCTCGCTCTTATTTGTATTTGTCCAGTCCATAAGCCTCAGGTCTTTTGTAGGTGATAAAACCCCAGTTGGGGTTATTTATTAGCGCGGCGACACACTCTCGATGCTCGAGATGGTCAGGGATGCCCAGGGAAGCACTTAACAAAAAAAATGTAACAAAAATCAAATCAATAAAACCAGTCGGAACCGTATCAGAAATAATTTAAAGATGCAAATTATGCAGATGAGGCGACGCTGAAACTTAGTGTGAGGTTTCCAAAGTGAAATGGATTCCACCTGAACCGGCGAAATCATATTTCTTCTTGCCCAATCCCTCGTTGGGCGCCATGAAGGCGTGGCCTCCTCTTCGGGCTTTAACTTTATCGTAAAACTTACTGCTTGAAGAGCTGCTTCTCGATCGCTGGAGACGACGCTTCCAAAACAACATTTTTATTGATTTCACTGATTTTGTTTTTGTGATGTGATAAGATCTATCCGGCGATTGGTTTCGTTATGTGAACACGTTTTGGGTTATGCGGGTGTTGTGTCTCTCGGTTGGCTTATTGCGAAATGCTGTTAACATTTGACACAAGGCGCATTAATTATCGCGGGCACTATGATTAGCATAATTCTCAAATCACTCACTGAGCTGGGGAACTCACTGGAGATCTTCGGGATCTCTGAAACCTTGGGAGTTTTTTGCACACGCGCCGGAGACAATCAGAAGAGCAACTGCAGCGCCCGACGTCTGGGCAGAGACTCACTTGCAGGAAAGTTATGACTTGCTAAGTGCAAGTGGAGCGTTTAGCTTTCGATTTACTAGTACTTTCGGGGGAGGAGACAGAGACAGAGAGAGAGAGTGTCAGGTGTCACCTCAATAAGCTACCTGCTTGCCGTGCACTTCCGTTAAGCGCTTTTCACACCCCTTTTTTCCCCCGAGCACTGGCAGCAGCGAACTTCTGGCCCGCTCGACGGTTAATTAACGAATAAAAAGTCGCTTTTCTGTTACGAAAAAAATCTTTGAGCTGCGCGCTGCGAACTCTGAGCTCGGCTTAAGCGCTGCCGCTTCTTCCTCTCCGTTTCTGTTTCGCTTCGTGCTTGGCGGCTCCACGCTCCGTGCCACAATAAAAACGAAAAAAGATATATATATGAAAAAATACGAGGAAAAAAAAAACGAAAAAGAAAATATGTTACACCAAAACACTGACGTCGCCGTGGCCGCCGCAGTCGAAGTCACCGTCGAAGTCAACGCACATTGGGGCCAGTGGGGACATAAAACAGGTGTAAAAACTAAGGTAAAAAGCGATATGAATGAGCGACATATGAAGAAGCGTATGCAAGATCGAGATAAACAACTGCCAGGGGAGCCCGCCACAGTCACAGCCGGAGTTTTATGGGTTTCCAGGGTGTGGACACAATTAGATGTTCGTAAAAACGACAGCGTTTTATTTCCCTGTCCCGAGATTTTAGGTCTTTGGTTTGAGTTCAGCGTTTTAGGTGTAAGTCTGTCTTATATACCCCTTTAAAAATTATGTTGGAACAATATACTATATTAATTTTTTGGTTGTAGAGTTTATCTAGTTATTTCAGGGACAACCAGCTAAGAAGTTTTATTAGATTACAAGGTGTTGAGATAATTAAATGACTGTTAAAAATTAGGGGGATATATTTCAGATCTTTTTGTAGAAAGCTTTATGGTAATATTACTTAATATTTGCTAACAAGAAGTATTATAATTGTCAATTACTAAAACACTATAACAAATATAATTAATAAAGACAATATCACATCATTATGAACTTAGATTTTCTCTAAAGTGTGAGGATATTAATAAAATAATTATACCCTTGCAGGTTATTATAATTTTAGTCTGAAGCGTATAACACCTTGAAGGAGTCATTTCCGACCCTATAAATCATATATATTCTTGATCAGCACCAACAGCCGAATCGATCTAGACATGTCCACAAGAAAAAAATATTTTTCAAATTTTGTGAAATTTTTTAAGGGGTTACATCGTTAAAAATATCAAAAAATGGACCAAATTTTTTAATTTTAGCTAATAGTAAATTTGGTATGCATATTTGTAAACCTTATAAAAACTAACACAGCAAAGTTTTCCGAATTAAGATTATTGAATTTTTGGCTTAGTTATGATCTATTTACGATAGGATCGCACGATTCAATAAAAAACTGCAAGAGTATACAAACTTCGACCGAAGTTAGCTTCATTTCTTGTTTAACTTATATTTAATAAAACAAAAAAAAAGTATATAATATTTAACTAAAACTCTGGATTATGTAGAAATTTTAAATAAATGTTTATATATCATTATTTTCCAACTTTATTTAATATAAAGTTCATAATAATAAACGGGGTTAAATTCAGTGTTCAACTGCGCAGTCGCAGCCGACGTTGACTGCGACGCTGCATCCGCAGTTGGCGTTGCGTTGGTGGCGGTTCACTGAATTTCGCTGGCTGACGTTGTGCTCGTTGTTGTGGCTCCAAAATATGTATCAAAACAACAACAACAACAATAAACAACCAGAAACAACAACCACAAGGGACTGTGATCGCTGTTGGCTCGTGCAGAGTTCACAATGCACGCAACCTGCAAATCTCGTATTTATGTTAAATTTTTTAATTTTAAGTTTTTCTTTGTTTCCCTGCCTGCACATTTATTGCTTAACGCTTTGATGCGTTGACGGTTCCTGTTGCTATATGTATGTAGCCTCTGCTGCTTCTTGGCCATCATTTGGTCGGCTGCCCGTCCATTTGACATATTGCACTTGGCTTAGCCTCCTTCCTGCCTTCTCCCCCCAAAAATGCTACCCATGATTCTCCTGCTCCTCCAACTCCTCCTCCTCCTTGGCTGTCTGTTCATTAAGCGAATCAGCGTAGCGAAGCATAAACCTAAATTAACATAAACAACTTCTTTTCGACTTGTACTTTAAGTGCACGGCAACAAATTAATAAATAATTTTTAAGATTTAATTTTAACAAATTTTCGAAGTTTACGTTACTAGAGAGTCATTTGGATTAGTCTAATTTCTAATTTTTATTTAAGAAATTTTTTATTTACTCTTTCTTTAGTCATTTTCTTTGCAAAGAACTCTTGACGAATATTGTTTTAATTTTTAGCCTAAAAATGAACTCATTTCCACTGCTTTTTTGCTTGTCAAGAACTTTGAACTATTTAACACTTTAACATTACCCAAAAATGTCGATTTTCCCATAAATTGATAACTACGATGAACTCTGGGTGAATATTTATTTTGGCTTATTTAAATTTACAAGAAATTAACAGCTATTAATGAATAAATATTCATATTCTTTAACTTCTTCAAAATTAACACTTGACTCCAGCATTCATCTTTTACGGCAATGAACACTTAATGAATATTTATTTTAAGCCCTCTTAAAAATTCAAAAAATATATAGTTTATATATTTTATTATTCTTCCTGTTTTATTTCTTTAAAATCCCATATTTTTCCAATGTGTACTATATATGGCTTACTACTCGCCATCAGACATATGGCCCACTGCTTCCTCCTCCTCTTGTTTAGCTCATCTTTGGGCCATTGTCAGGCTCTGTGTGGCGGAATTAAAGACCCTTTACTCTACTATTCTTCTACTATTGCTGCCATCGCACCGGCAAATTGCTTTTGGTACGCGTCTAATTGGAATACGAATTTCATTTCTGTTGCTGGTTGTGGTGCTTGTTATTGTTACCTTTGTTGCCACTTGGTTTTCCATCTCTTTTCTCCGGTTCGGGGGTTTTTCTTGTGACAGGTCATAGCACCAACTGCCGATGAATTGTATGTCTTTATTGTTTAAGGGCTATCCGCGGAAAGTCGTTGGATTACAATGGATTTTTTGTTATTAAAGAAAATTATATCAAAAGGGGGGTACTTTCATTACCCCATATGACGTATCAAATATATATTGTTTTATAAGAAGGTACCCTTTATTAAGTAATTCCTCAAGTAGTACCCCAAATAAATTAAATATTTAGTGCATCAACTTAACCCCCTTCTCCATAAAGAGTAGCTCCTCCGCCTTCGTAATATGTATTTCCATTGCGTGATTTTAAAATATGTATTATAAATATTTATAGATGCAAAGAGAGCAGCGGATCAGCGATGTGTAAGGCTGTTAATGGAGGCTCCATGCCGCAACACCCACCGAATGCAACTCGAGGTAGTTATGGCAGCCGTAACATGGTTATTGTTACGTTGCCATGTCGTCATGGGGCGGTGTAAACAGGCTCGTGGATCACCGGCACGCGTCACTGTCAGTGGAGGAAAATGTCTCGGCCTTTGAGGAAGGATTACCGCACGGCGGACTTTGAGAAGCTGAGCCAGCTTATTCGGGATCACCCGCTGATGCGGGCTCCCGGAGCAGAGCAGCAGCAGCAGTTGCAGAAGCTACGCACTCCGGAGTATCGGACAAAGTGCGTGATGAGGGCCTCCTTGGATGACATAGCTCTGGGGGTATGGTCTACACTTGAAGGTATTCTATAGAGAAGTCACAAGCAAATCCTTTCCAGATCAATCTGTACAAGCTGCAGCTGGACAAACCGCAGTCGCCTCTGCCCGAGGAAACCGAGTTCCAAGAAGAACCCTTCCCCTCGGCTCCCTCTGGCCGTTCAGCTAGATCTGCTCGATCCGCTGCCTCAACCGCTCGTCCTCCGGCCGCGCCCTTCATCAAGGTCCTTCTCCGCAAGACGCCCATTACGCTGCTCTTCGAGAGGCGCAGCATGACCGCCCTGGCGGACACCGAGGAGGGTCGTCTGGTCATAGAGGACAATCGGAAATACGACGAACTACTCTCTGGTATAGATAAGACCCGGCGAACCGTGGATGCGGACACCCAAACCATGACAGCGCTGATGAAGTCCCGACTGGTGAACACCGAGCGACTGACCACCGCCCAGATGGGCTCCTACGTGTCCAACTTTGAGATGTACGACACCTACGCGGACCTGCAGAAGTCCACGACGAGTGTCGAGGTGCAGGGCGAGCGCAAGATGGAGATTACCACGTACCATGTCGGAGGAGTGGATCAGTTTGTGGGCATCAACAGCCTGCCCGGCTTCCGGCTGGCTCTCATGCTGACCATGCGCATCCTGGCCAGCAATGTGTTTGAGCCGCAGCAGCGACGCTATAGGAACATGGCCCCGCCGGATCCCTTGGCCGAGGATGTAAAGTTCAAGTACCGGCTGGGACTCCTTTGGCGATTGAGTCCGCCGTCGGCCAATCCCGGAGTTCATCAGGCGGTGAGCGACATGAGCTTCTGTCCCAGCAACGGGGACATCATGGCGGTGGCCTATGGTGTCTACAGCCATGGCAAGGTGGCCCGATTGCCCAGCTCCGGTTGGGTCTATGTGTGGAACATCAAGAACCCGGTGAATCCGGAAAGATGCTACGAGTACAAGGTGCCCGTGGTCACCGTGGAGTTCTCGCCCACGCAGCCTCAGCTGCTGGCCATCGGCCTACACAATGGCAGCGTTGAGGTGAGGGATATTTCTGGTCAGGATCTTCCACCGCTGGCCTTGTCTCAGCGCTCCACATCGCCGCACTTTGAGCCGGTGACCGCCATCAAGTGGATCTACTTCGAGGGTGATGTCGGGTCCAAGGATCCGCATATCACGCCCTTTTTGGCCACCTCGCAGGCAGGAGCAGTGACCAAGTACCGTCTGATTAATAGTCCCAGCTTACTGGGATTCGAGCAGCAGCGTCTGCAGCGGGCGGAGGGCGAGCTGGAGGGAATACCTATCGATCGAGCACCGCCAGCGGCTTCTCTGTTGGCCAACCGGCACCCGCAGTGCCTGGAATTGGTCCTGGATCCAGTGCAGGCGGACATTTACTATGTTCTCACGGACGAGGGCACCCTGTACAAGTGCTCCACGAACTATCCGCTGCAGCATTTGGAGCTGAGGCAGGTGCACGACGGACCCGCTGCCTGCATGGAGTTCTCGCCATGGTCACCGAGAATGTACCTCACGTGTGGCAGTGACTGGTTAGGATTGCTCTGTTACGTATGGAATTTTTCGATAATTTTCCTGGCTTCCTTTACAGGTGCATTCGGATTTGGATGGCGGGCATTCTGCTGCCCATTGTCACACTGCAGCATCACCTGTCGCCTGTGCACTGCGCCCGCTGGAGCCGCACCCACTCCACCATCCTGGTCTCCCTCAGTCGCAGCACCGTGGACATCTGGGATCTAAGGAACAGCACCATGAAGCCGGTGTCCTCCACGACAATCGATGCAAATATCTTCTACACGACCTTCAAGTGGGTTTTCCTTGCGGATTTTTACTTTAATTTGGTAACTAATGCCTTAATTACAGATTCACCCACTGCGGGCGTTCCTTGGCTGTGGGCAATGAGGCTGGCAACCTGTTGATGTTGTCCTTCGAGGACATGCCGTTTTCCCCGCACTTCCAGTACAAGCAGCTCAAGAGGGCCATCTTCAAGGCCTTGTCCATGCAGCCAGATCTGCGCCAGCAGGTGAAGAGCGTCGGTTACTTTGGCTATCCAGGTGGGAAAAAGCAAACCAGGGCTTGAGTTCTGAATTTAAATAACAAGTAAAGACTGGAAGCAACAAGATAACTATAAAATTGAAACTTAAAATGGATTTTATCTTAAGAAGATGCTTAATAAAATAGTTAAGCTAAAGACACCTACTTTCATGTTTCGAAAAACAAACATTTAAATTTAATTTCAAACTATTTGCTAACATGATTTTGTGGTGAGTGAACACTCCTGCTAGTCCCCGCTTCACCTACCGCCTTGGAACACCTTTTCCTATCGGAACTAACTCTTATCACTCCCGCCAGTATTTACAATGCAAAGCACAGCTCGGGTTGCCAGCACCTTGAGCATATCCATAGCCACCAAGTTCAGGCCGCGTCGCCAGCCAAGTTTTTGTGGTTTTGCGATGACGACTTGCCTTACGGCTGATGGCTGGCTTTCCAAGTTCTCGTGGCATTTATTTAGTTGAAATTTAGACGTTCACAATGCCTCATCTACTGCGGCAGAACCTGCTGTTGCCCGCACCGCCCACGGTGGTCATGCACGATCCTCGGACCCACCTGCGACACCTGCCGCCGGCCTACAGTCCCGCCCAGACTCCGCTCAGTCGGGATCGGGAACGGGACTTTGCACCGCAGGTGCGCTATCACCTGGAGCAGCCACGCAGGCCCAAGCTGCGACCCTGCAAGGTCATCTTTGTGGGCGACTGCTCGGTGGGCAAGACGGCCATCGTGAATCGGTGGGTTTTCGAATGAGCGGGAATCTTAGGGGGATAACCTTTTAATAAATTAATAAGTTTATTTTACAGGTTCTGCTTCGACAAGTTCCAGTCGAACTACAAGGCCACCATTGGCGTGGACTTTGAACTGGAGAACTTTAGCATATTGGGTCACAATTACGGTCTAGAAATGTGGGATTATCACTGATTTTTTAGGTTTCTTTTATGTAACACATGGATATGTTTTCTAGGTGGGACACTGCCGGACAGGAGCGCTTCAAGTGCATTGCAGGAGCTTATTATCGCAATGCAAGTGGTAAGAAAGGGAATATGGTTTAAGAGACAATATTTACTTAAAAATTCTTCCTTATTTCTTATTTATTTTTAATAATTACCTTTCCCCACCTCAGTGATCGTGGTTACCTTTGACATGACAAAGCGTGATACCCTGGAATCTGCCAAAAAGTGGCTCACCAGCGCACTCAACTACAACACTGGCCAGAAACCCTTAATTTTTTTGGCGGGCACAAAAGCAGATCTCTTGGTAAATTTTATTTAAAAAAATATAAAATACATATACAAGAAATATAAATAATTTACCAGACAAAAGAGGAATTCGTGCGCATGGAGCGTATAGCGGGCTTGGCCGCCTCAGAGATGCAGGCGGAATACTGGTCCGTATCGGCGCGATCCGGGTTTAAGGTCACGGAACTCTTCCAAAGGATTGCAGGCTTGGCCTTTGAGGAGGCCATCAAGCAGGAACTTAAGTATCACAAAGGCACAGCCCAGGAAAAGGGGCAGACTGATTCATCAGCTAAATCGCAAACTTTTGGTAATTTTATTTAACCTACATAATTTTCTTTTGTTTATTAATTTATTTCTTTTTTCAGATTTACGTAACTTTTTCAGCAGTCGGTTTACGCCTCAAAAAAGTGGCTGTGCTTGCTAGCCTGGTTTTACTTTTAAAATTATAACTAAAATCACTAAATACATTTAAATTAAGAAAGCACTACAAATATTTTTAGAACTTCAGTTGTACGGATTACAAAAACAGTAACAAATATAAAAATCTTATTTTTATTCTTATAACACAAACAGTTCCTATACAATTCAAAGAAAATAAAAATAAGACTTTAACATTTTAAAATAGACAGGATCAGATAATAATTAATGCCGAAGTTAGCTTCCTTTCTTGTCGGTTACTAATTTTTTATAAAAGTGATAAAAACAACCCACTTTTTTCTTTAATTTGAGATGAACACACACTACTTATCCTTTCCCTAATATTTTAAAGTTTTATTTCCATTTTTACTTAAAAATGATCAATTTTAAAATGTACTAAATAAATGGACGTTACATATAAAAGATTTTTTAAAACATTTAAGGATTGTTTTAAAATTTACTTTAACAACCAGAGCAATTACTTCCATTTTTTGTAATACATATTTAGGCAATCCTAGAAACTATTAATATATTTCGATGTTTTTTGTATTGTTATCTCGATCGCGTGGAACACGCAATCGAAAGCAGATTAAAACGTTTGAAAGAGTCGTTATAAAATATATTCAAATATTATCTTAATTTTACATTAAAACTGTTTTATGACATTTTTTTCAATTTTTGAACTGTGACAATATTCTTTTTAGAATTTTAAATTCTATTATAAAATAATAACATTTAATAATAAAATCTTTGACATTATAATCACTAATACCTTGTGTAAAAGACTTGATACGAAAACTAACCAAAAATAACTAATAAATCTGAGACACCGGCACAAGACACTGGACCTGGATGTGGGTGCAGTTTGTCGGCTTTGTTTCATGATTCCTATATCAAGAATGCCCTGCTATTTTAAGAGTTTGATTTAAATTTGATAAGTGTGTATATATGCTTAAGTAAAGGAGCAGCTTACGGATTCTTCAAGGGTCCATGGGCCAGTCGTGACTACAGGCCAGGGAGACCACATTACTGCTGTCACGTACGCTTTTCTGGGGACTCCATTCCTCTACGGGCGTGGTATAATACCATGGTTACATCGCCGCCCACAATCAAATTAATAGGTAGCATTAAGTTTCTCGGGCCGGCCTGGTGTAAGCTGCAAGGTTTGGAAAGCATTGTGAAAAAAACATATCTGGGTTTAATTTCATCCGATCTTACTGCGCTTGGGCTTTGCTGCTTCACAATTGACGATTAACGTCGATACTAACCATACTATATCAACATCTTGATATGTATGGATCACAAAATAATGATAAAAATTCAAACTTCACAAAATAACGAAAAATTATAACTTCAAAATTAATAAAAACTGCGTCTTTCTGCAAGTATTCTTACCTACTCCACCCGCAAATTGTGCTTTAGGCCACAAGTGTTGTGGTGTCCAGCCATCTGATGTGCGTTCTCCGTCATCCTCCCACAAGCGCACTCATACTTGTATAGCTTCGTGTCTTACCATCCATGAACTCTTCATCATCCTCTAACTCGAGTATGTACTCTTCACCATCCTCTGGCTTGCCCATGTTCGCTACACCATCCTCTGACTGGTCCATGTGCGCCTCTCCAACCTCGGGCTCGTTTTTGGCCTGGGCCTCTGGCAAGCTCTCCTGCATCTCGACCAAGGCCTGGTCTATTTCGACCTCTTCACTTTTGGAGCCGAAGCCCTTCTCCGCAATGGTCCACATGGTCAACTGCTGGAGCTTGACCAGGAGAATGGAATAGGCCCGGCTCTTCAGCATTGCAGTTTTGTCGCCATTACTGCAGCCTCATCCGCCTCCTTAGCGGTCCTCACAGACCCCACTATGTTTTCCAGCAAGTCGATGAAGCTGGTGGCCATCCTTTTAGGCACATTTAACGCATTCATAGCGGATGTACGGCCAGGACTCCACTTACCCGGTCATGTCAATACTCAGGTTCTCCAACATGGACAGCAGGCAGACGACTCTCCGGAGGAGCTGGTGTCCCTGGAGCAGCCTTCCCTTGAGGCCCGGCTCCTTGGCAAAGGCCTCCGCCATAATCGAGGTCGCCAGTGCCACCATCTTCCTGCCCGAGCTCTCCAGGGTGTCGTTATTGGCTTCCCTGAAGTGGAACGGGGTTTCCAGGACGGCGAACCGCCGGGTCACCACCAGTTCCAGGGCGTCAATTTCCGCGAGGATCCTCCTCTTGGCGCTCACCGGCATACCTTCGGCCTTCGACTGCCACATTGGGTGGCGGATGTCCACGATGACGGGGTAGGCCGCCTCCGCGAGGAGCATGTTGTTCGGGCCCTCGTCCGCCACGATGGCCAGCAGGTGGTGCTCCATGTGCACCTCCCGGACCCTTTCGATGACCAGCAGCAGTCCATCCAGGATCTCCCTGGAGTCGAACCGTCCTCCATGGTGGTCAAGAAGTAGAGCATGTGCGCCTTCACGGGCTGCAGGATCACATATGTAGTGTGTGCCCGGAATACATGGCAGGGGGTACTCACGGACTTGAAGAAGATGACGTCGGTCATGAGGAAGAAGCACCTGTCGGAGGCCTCCTTCAGGTGCAGAAACCCGTCCTGGTTGAGGAACTCCCCGGTGGGCCGGCTCGGGTCATCCACCTCCCGCAGGCGCTTGGCCACCGCTTCCCGCAGGTGGGGCAGGGCGAAGTACTGCAGACTCAACAATTGGTCCCAATTGGTCAAAGACAACGAAATTCCAGTTAGCACACCCAATTGGTAAAAATCTCGGTGTGCCCGCCGGGTTTTTCGCCAAAAATGCCGGAAAATCGCGAAAATCGCCTAAAAAACGGGCTGAAAGCGCGCATCTGGTCACTCTAAATCGCTGAGCGACCAATGCTGCCCATAATTCCGAAGATCAGCGACCAATGCTGCCCATTTGCGCAATTCAGCACCCAGTGCTGCCCATAATTCCGAAGATCAGCGTCCAGTGCTGCCCATAATTCCGAAGATCAGCAACCAATGTTGCCAGATCCTGCGAGTTTCAGCAACAATGTTGCCAGAGTCGCTAACAGTGTGCTGTTAGGCGCACAATTCCGCCGATCTGGCCACGCCGCTGTCAAATCGGGCTTCCGCTTTTTGACAGCTGCCCCTCAGTTTTCCTTTTCATTTCTTTTTCTCGTAGAAATGCCACCCAAAAAGCCAACCGAGAAATCCGGTAAGGGTTTTTCATATAAAAATAGCCTAAAATGCGTGGATTAATCAGCAAAAGCAAGGCGAAAGCAAGACCAATGCGTGGAAATGCGAACGTGCGCAGAAACTGGTTAATTTAAGGCAGAAATGTGTATTTTTAAGCGAACCCGATGAGCCACGTGCGGTGGTGGCTGCAGCGTCGGAGCAGTTGTTGGAGCATGCAAACTGTTTAAGCACCTCTAAGACGTGTGAGATTTCGTGTTGAAGTGAATTAAAGAGAATAAGTGATTAGTTGAAGCGCGTCCCACTGCATTTGCTGATAGATCAGGCCTAACCTAACTTTGGAGCGTGTTTACTAGTGCGAACTTGGTGCTGACCCCCCGTTCCCCCTTCTGTTTACAGCCAAGCCGGGCGACAAGAAGCCCGAGCAGAAGAAGACTGCTGCGGCTCCCGCTGCCGGCAAGAAGGAGGCTGCCCCGGCTGCCGCCAAGCCCGCGGCTGCTGCCCCTAAGAAGGCTGCTGCTGCTCCGGCCAAGAAGCCCGCCGCCGCTGCTGGTGCTGCCAAGAAGCCCGCCGCTGCTGCTGCCAAGAAGCCCACGGCCGTGAAGAAGACCGTGGCCACCAAGGCTAAGGCCAAGGATGTCAAGAAGAAGCTGGCTGCCGGCAAGAAGCCCCAGTCGGTGCTGGCCAAGCTCTCCGCGAAGGCTCGTGCCGCCGCCAAGGCCAAGAAGGCTGTGAAGCCCGGCAGCAAGCCCACCAAGGGAACTGCCAAGGCTAAGGCTGTGGCTCTGCTGAACGCCAAGAAGGTCCAGAAGAAGGTAGGGTCTCTTATTTAAACTCGTGTTGTATCTTTTAGTTAATCTTGCAACTATTTCGTAGATCATCAAGGGCGCTTTCGGCACCCGCGCCCGCAAGGTGCGCACCAACGTGCACTTCCGTCGGCCCACCACCCTGAAGCTGCCTAGGAACCCCAAGTACCCCAGGAAGTCGGTGCCGACCAGGAACCGCATGGACGCGTACAATATCATCAAGTACCCGCTCACCACGGAGGCGGCCATGAAGAAGATCGAGGACAACAACACCCTGGTCTTCCTCACCCACCTGCGCGCCAACAAGAACCATGTGCGCGCGGCCGTCCGCAAGCTCTACGACATCAAGGTGGCCAAGGTCAATGTTCTGATCAGGCCCGATGGCCAGAAGAAGGCCTATGTGCGCCTGGCGCGCGACTACGATGCTCTGGACATTGCCAACAAGATCGGCATCATATAAACGGGTGGAATGTGCATCGCGTTCTACATGTTCCATGTAGAATTTTTTCTATAAACAAAATATTGCTAAGCTGACCGTTTTAGAGCAAGGATGAACGTTTCAGAGTTGTCTGGGTATAATAAAAACCACTCAAAAACTAACTTTAACTCGTGAATTTGTTTGTGTTTTAATATTTTCTTTCAGTGTTTTATTCTAGGTACTTAATTGGCATGTAAACTTTAGCAAAAGGTGAGTTTGAACTGCTTATTTAATTGTTTTCTTTATATTGATACATATTTTTCTTTACAGGTTGGTTTTGAATGGCAAAAATACTTTAAACTCTTCACAAAAAGGTAATTATTAATTTAATTTTGAATACATTAACTTCCCTTAGATGATGATATATTTTAGTAGGAATCTCATTGAGCTTCAGTCATGCGTTGCTATGAAATCAATTTACATTTCTGATTAAACAAACTTAAAGGATAAAAGCCGCTTTCAAACATTCCCAACTAATTGAGTAATTTTTTCTTATTTCAGATTTTTCAGCAGTTTCTGGATCTTTGTTCTATCTTTTTATAAGGTTTGTATAAATTCTAAAGAAATATCTTTTAAAATATTCTGTTTATGACGATATTTTGCGTAGGAATCTCATTGAGCTTCAGTCATGCGTTGCTTTGAAATTATTTTGTTTTCTCTGATCATTAAAACAGAAATTTTAAATAGTTTTGTGTAATCTTGTTTACTAATTACGATTTTTGCTTTTATCTTGCAGAAAAGGCGCTCCAAATGGATTGCTTACTTTAAAAATAAATCAATTCCAATATATATTAAAAATAAAACCAATTATTTACTTATATAAACAATGTTATTATTTTTATTGTTGGAGCGTTTAATATCTGCGAAACTGCTTCCTGAACTTGTCATAATGGTAATCATCCGTTGCCCGCTTGACACCATTGGGATTGGTTTGATGCTGGGCAGACTTGTTGCCCTCTCGCTCCTCTCGTTTGCGTCTCCTCTGATCGCCATTATCCTCGATGTTGACTGGAAATTAAAGATACTTGTAGAACAGCAAAGAGAAAATAAGCTACACACTCACATCTGTTGTGCTGCATAAAGTTCACCGCCATATTGGTGGGCACAAACTGCGAGGGACCGTCCTTCTTGTTCTTGGCATCCTGCAGCAGCTTCTGCTTGGCATCCTCCGTGGCCTCGATGTTGCGAATCTTGGCCAGAATGCCCAGATCCACCTCGGGAATGCCGTTGAGCATTTGGTTGGACAACATCTCCTCGGATCTGTGCGAGGACGATTGCCTCAGGTGGTCGGGCAGGGCGTACAGGGCGGCATCCTCGGGCGTCAGGTACTTGTTCACATCGCCATCACCGTCGTCTGTTGCCTCAGAGGCGCCGCCCTTACGCTTCTGCAGCTCCTGCTCTATGTACTTCATCATCTCCTCGTCCTCGTCCCGCTTATTTGTCTCCGCTGAGAACTGTGTGCCAATGCCCACATCGTAGGCATCCTCCACCTCCTTTACCTTGCCGGACTTCAGCTGCTGCATATTGACCAGTCCGCCAGTCTTGACATTAAATGGATCCTTGATGGCCAGCTCCTCCTCGGGCGCAATCTTTTTGCCTAAGGCCAAACCTACCAGGCTGACGCCATTGGGCCGTTGTCTAAGTCTCTGGCGTTCCTTGATTTCATCAAGGGTTAATCTGTTTACAAACGTTTGTTATAATTAAAAGCATTTATTTATTATTAAAGTTACATACTGTTCTTCCTTCTCCTCGTCATCTGAATTCTTACGCTGTCGCAGGTTCTTTCGGCCGGATTTCTTGAATACAATTTTCGAGGAACTCTCCGGCTTTGGCTCCTCAGTGTCGCTCATGTCAATAGTTTACTAATTCCTTTAAATTTCCTTAATTTACAAAAATTAAACAAAATTTGTTTACGTTCGGCAGTAGTGTGGCCGTGGTTATTTGAGGTGGGTGCACATCGATGTAAGCGAATATCGATATTCTTAAAGTAGTCGGTGAGTTTAAAATGCAATTTTGTTTAAACAATACATGTTTTAAGCTGTTATTTGTAAATATTTAGAAATAAAGTGCCTTACTTTTCAACAATAAATCCTGCCGTTCTTTCATATTTTTCAAAACATCAATGGTGGCCTACCAATCATCGCACACTTATATCGATAGCATCCAAGCAGGCATTGAAGCAGCTTCTTCCCACCTCTAATTCTTTTACAGGAATTTCGCACAACAAATTCCGAAAATTGGCATAAAATCTACCCGGAAATTAAGACAAGCAATTAAATAAGTCACCAGCGCTCAGCTTGCAGCGCTGAAGGAACGCAAAACAGGTAAGAGCAGGAGCCTGCGGAGATTGCCATCTCGACTGACATGCAATTGCATCAAAAATCGATTTTACACCTTGGCGAAATTGCAGCGTTTGGTGGTGCAGTGCACAAGTGACCGCGCCGGAGCAGGCATTAATGGTTTAGTGGCGTTACTTGGAGCACATCCAGCAGCAGCAGCATGTACAACGGCATCGGACTGACCACTCCCCGTGGCTCCGGCACCAATGGCCACGTGCAGCGCAACTGGGCGTTCGTGCGGCCGGGCAAGAAGGACAAGGACTACCGCGCCGAGGACGACACCAAGAAACTGGACGCCCAGCTGAATAGGCCGCCCAACAAGGAGATCTTGGACCATGACCGCAAGCGCAAGATCGAAGTCAAGTGTCTCGAGTTCGAGGAAATTCTCGAGAAGCAAGGGTGAGAGTTATTTACATTTACCGGAAGTCGGATTTCGGAGTTACGACAACGGGTTACAGTGGGTGTAATTGCAATCCGCACAACGGTTATATAACGCCGGTCTGTTGCTGGTGTGTTGTTTATGTTTACATTGGCGCCTGGTAGCAGGCCAAAAGAGCGAAAGAGCGGACGCACACGCGCCGAAATGAACAACCCCCCTGGAACTGAGGCACGAGCCACCCCTAGACGCACCCCCTCGTGCGTCGTCGTCACATGTGAGCACTCTTCCGGCGGCCCGGACTGGCCTGGCCTGGCCTGGGCCTGGTAGTGGTGAAAAAAGTGCATTTCAGTTGTAGAGACTATTTTGAGCGGAAGACATCCGCAAATCCGAGCACTCCCCAGCCAAGTTTACACTGTAGTTAGTTTTTGAAGCTTTAAATAATTAATTTAACCAGGCTGAAAGGTACCATTAAGCTGTCATTAATCCGTCTTTAATTATTCCATTAATTATTATTTTCTATTTTTTCGCAATGAACAGACGCACACCGGAGGAGATCAAGACGCATGTGGACGCTTTTCGCCAGAAGTTGATGGGACAGGGCAAGACCGATCTGGCCAAGGATGAGTTTGGACGCGTAGCGTGAGTACCAACCACTTACTTAACCACCAGGCTTATGTAATTTTAAACAAAACGTGCGCCCAAACGTGGACAAATCAATAAACGGTTAAATAAAACGAAGGCCTGGCGAAATCTCGGCCAGCACTTGACAGCTGTATGGCATGCCACACACGCAGGCAGCCAGGCGACATGCGCCGCCGCAGCGCCCATCGCCACCCCCCGTGCGAGACGGGAGCCAATCAGAGGCGAGGAGTGATAGAGAAAAAGCTGCTGCAAAGATTTTTCCGGGATGCGCTCAGTCACTTCAAGTCTTCCAAAGCCAAAGCAACTCAGGAATCGCCGCGTAGCAACTAGATATATCTATACATACAAATTAGTATCAATTAATGTCCTCTAAAACGACCGACTAAGTGTGTCCTTGGCCAGGACGTGGCGTGCGGGGGCAATGCGGTGGAGTTGGTGCAGGAGGAGGCAACCGGAAAGCGCCACAGAAGCGCCAGCAAAATCGCTCGAAAAATCAATAACAACCCCGAACATGGGAGACAAGAGACCCGAAAATGCAACCGACTAATCAAAAAGGAATAACAAAATAAAAGGCGTATTCATTTCCACATGACTAGAAGGGATTGCTGCAGCAGTAGCAGCAGCAGACCTTCAAGTGTGGCCGAGGAGGAGAAGTGGAACAGCAAATGCACCCGCCGAAGGGAAACCCGGCCGTGGTGGTGGTGACTGATAGCCCTTGGCCCACCCCTAAGTCAGCATTGCAACCCGCTGCCGAGCCTTTGTGGATTAAGCGCTCATGTCGTCTACTATATTCTAGTGGTTGTTGCAAGTGCTACGAGTGGAGCCCCCTTTGCCACTAAGATGGCATCGAGGCGCAGAGAGACCAACACTTGATATCCAAGCCGAATGAATGCAACAAATCACTAAATAAGTCTTCCAATTCCTAGTCAGTAATTAAACGTAGTCTAAGTCGCGGAGTGGAGTCAGCAAGTGCTGATAGTTGCACCAAGCGGAGTAAATCAAGTAATCGGAGTAATGTCTTCTAAATCTCATCCAACGTCTTCCACAACGATAAGGATAACCAGAGATTAATGAGAACCAAAGTTCGCATTATGTAGTGCGAAAGTGAAACCAAATAAAAGCTAATCCATCGTCTTCCAATTAGTAATCGATGAAACATTATATAAAATACATATTTTTATACAAATATAAAAGCATATAATTACTGTCGAGATCCAATGTCTTCCAAAAAAAAATTTGGATATGCAAAGTAATGAATATATTTATAAAAAAAACAAATATATAAAGTCGTTAATGAAATTTAAAACCTAAAGAAATCCACTGTCTTCCAATTACATGGATTTATAATATTGAAAGTATATTTTTTAATACAAACGAAACCCTGAGAAAGATATAAAAACAGTGAGTTTAAAAGATAAAATATAAAAACAAGGAAAATATATCTAAAACACAAAATAAAACCCATTTCGGTCACATCCACTGTCTTCCTTCTGTGGAAATAATTAAATAACAAAAACAGAAAGGTATCTCAAAGCCTTTAAATATATTTAAGATGCTCTCCTCGGAGATCTATAGCAACATCACAACCAACGCCACATCCACGGCTACGTCGGCAGCAGCGGATACCACGGCAGCTGCCTTGGTGGCTGCCACTACATCCACAACGACGACAACGACGGCCACCACAGTGCAGGTGGTGAAAACAAAGAAACGCCGCAAGCGACGCAAACGCGCAGGTCACGCGGTCACCTCCACCACAACCAACACCAACACCAGCATTGCCACCCCTAGCAGCACACCCACACCCACAACCGGGAGCAATCCGAGCAGTCCCCGACCCAAAGCCACCGCAAACGGGGGCAGGAAGTGCAAGGCACCCTACTTCCAGCACGACAACCGGGAGTACCTGGCCAAGTACGAGGGCTTCCGCCTCACCGCCACGGCTCACACGTGGAACTATGCGGCGGTGGCCAGGAAGTTCAAGCCCTTGCGGCCGACGTTGGCAAGCGGCGCCAACAAGACCAGGCGACCAGCAGTCTCCAGACGGACGCAGCACGACTGCGCGTGCGCCTGCCAGCAGAAAGAGCACGAGCCGGAGCCGGCAGCCATGTCTGTGGCAGCACTTGAGCCCGGCCAGCGAACAGCTGAGATAGCCATCCAACGGGAGGTGCCTTCGTCTCACTCCTCGAAAATCAATATAGACGGGAGCGTTTTGCTCGAGCTGCTAAAGCAATCCTCGAGCAGTCTGCTGGAGACACTGCTGCTGGGTGCCGGCAGTGTCGTGGCCACAAGGTAGCCATCCAGAGGAATATTTATACGATATTTTTAGATATTTAATATTTATAGTAATCTGTTCATGGCAGTTTAAATTAATGATAAAAACTAATTAATTAATTATTAATTAAATGCTTATACTTACTCTCTTTGCAGTGTTCGCGACACCCATCAAATAGCCGAGGCTCAGCAGCAGAAGAACGCCAGGCTGCGCGAGGCCTTCAACATATCCGAGTATTTTGTGGAGGGCAGCAGCTTCGACAGCGATCGCAAGGCAAAGGAGGATCTGGCAAAAAGCGTGGCTCTCCAAAAGGAACTGGACGCCCAGCGCGAGAGCCTGGCAGCAGCGGCGGCGGCGGCGGCCGCAGCGGCTGCAGCAGGCAAGGATAAGGAGACGGGCAAGCGGTATGCCCTAGTCCGCACTCCCTCCCGCGAACGGGATGCAGACAACACCAGCGACAATGAGCGCGAACATGTCTCCAAGTCGGACAAGAAGAAGCGCAAGAAGCGCGCCAGAGAAAGGTATTGTCCCATAAGAGATTCCCTAAGTCACCTCAACTGATACCATATCCTTCTTTTCGATAGTTCGGCTAGTCCTGAGCGCAAGAAGGACAAGAAGAAAAAGTCCAAGAAGCACAAGAAAGAGAGGTAAGAGTCCTGGGCCTCCGGAACCTAAGTCCTGCCGCCTTCAACCGTAGCTCTCTGTGTTTTCGTTTCCTTTTGCTCTATTTTCGTTTTGTGGACTCTACAGTCTCATGATTTTTCGTTGTCCTTAATGTTATGGTTATCCTTTGTTACCGTTATCGTTATCGTACATAGTAAAACTTAGAGCGTGACGACAACCAAACCAATGATATTTTTGTAAACTATCAATCAACTGCTTAATACATTTTGTTTTTCCGTCTCTACTCCTTCTTTTACATTGCATTTGAAACCACAAAAGGGACTCATATGAGAAAGAAAGTAAAAAGAAGCAAAAAGTTACGTACAAATGACTCTCCCACTTAGTTTTAATCGCGCTAACTGACACTATCCTACAATAAGAACCAAACCGAATCCAAATCCAATCAAGTGAAAAAGAAAAAATGTTTCAAAAATGTTTGCCTTTCTGCAATATATATTATATATACTTTCGATATCCTAACACTTGCCCAAGGCAATCTTTTATTTGAATCCGTGTGCAGCGAGAGTGAGTAGATCTAGATCTAGATCAGGGATCTCTAAGTACGTATGGGTTGTACACTAGCCAACACACACACACTCTACACACCAAACACGCCACACGTCACACTTCACACTCAACTAACCGAAACTGATCACAGATCTTGCCCATTCACATTTTCCCAAATCAAAAAAAAATAAAAACTCTGCCCGGCGGTAAGTAATAATTCGATTCTACAAACTATAAATCCATAGACAACATGCATTTGCCAACAAAAAATGAAAAAAGAGTAAAGAACTCCTAGAAATAATGCAAAAAATACAATACAATAAAGTTTAAGAGGTCTTTTCTGTGAATTAAAAGCGAATTACTTTCTCATCTTTCTTTCTATTGTTATGATTACCTTCTTATAATGTTAAGACAAAGCAATTTGCGCTGTTTTCGATGAAGGTAAAGCACTGAACCACAAGTAAACCTATTTATACATTATGCTGCCAACCTCTGGGGCTTCCTAGCCGAAGCGCCTTGTCCAATCTTTCACACTCTTCAGTAGTGACCTCTGTGATCCGTGGCTAGACTAATCCTAAAAGGGTGCCCAACCATTCTACTTGCAGTAAGTCGAAGAAGAAAAAGTCACGCAAGCGCCGACACAGCGACAGTGATCGACAGGACAGTGACAAGGACAGCGAGGACGAGGATGATGCGGCGGCGGGCAGCAGCGACGATGAGGAGCGTCGCGAGTCCACCAAGAGCAGTGCCCGCAAGAAAGCCAAGAAGGACAAGGTATGACTGGGCTAAGGGCCACTAACCCCGAAGCTCTATTGGATGGATGTTCGGGGGAAGCGAAGAGAAAGAGAGAGAGAGAAAGCGGGAGTGCATGTGTACTGTCCAGTAGAGGGTCCGACTCTGGCGCTCTTCCTCGCACACTCCACCCCGCCAAATATTGTAACATATATATATATCTATTCCTATATATTGTACCGACTCATCAATTACAACCAACAAGTGGAAGTACTACTGCCTCTCTCTCTATATATGATATTATTACCTGTATATGATGATAACTCGTTTGATTTTTCCGTTTCGTTGTTTCAATTGATCACCGAATATTAAACATACGCCATTTCTTCTCTTGCTTATTTACTTCTTTTTCCACCAAATATAAAAACATTCAATATAATATATAACAATTACTGAACCAAGTACTGAACTAACAATATATATATATATAAATCCTGCATATGAATTAGTAAACAAATATCAAATCCAAACCAAAAAATCACCCACAAATATTGTAAAAGGTAAAAAGGCTTCAACCGCATTCACAATCTAGTATAAACAACTTATGATTTCCCTTCTGAACTCTACTGTCTATACCTACTTTTCAGTTCCTCTATAGATGCCTAGAAAGAAATTCATTAACGGACGAGGAGCTATCCAGCAGAAAAGGGTTCCTCTTTTTGCAGCAAATTCCAAATCAAAGCCCACGCGGATGGCTCCTCGCTCTCCTCTTATATTTTTAAATATTATTCGTAACAGTTTTCAGTTACACGTAGATCGTTTTTCCAAAAAAAAAATAAAACCAAACAAAAGCAATTAATTAAGTTAAGTAAGTCTGAAGAAACGACAAAAGAAATTTACATTTTGTTTACGAAAAACCCTTGGCGCTTCATTGATATAGGATAGCTTTCAAAGGCTCTCTTGTAGTTTTGTAAGTACTTTCATTTTGACTGTTTTCCTTTAAGCTACTAACTATTAACAGCCACGATCATAGAATATATACCTAGTGCGCAGTGATAGCCGAAACTGAGCTAAAAAAAAAACTGAAACTGTTTCCAGTCCTAGAGAGAATGCTTGCCCAAGAAAAATGCTGCCAAAATTGAAAGCACCAAACTCGACTTCATATGTCTGTCATGCCATCCAGAATGAAATATGTTTACTGCTAACAGTTAGACTCTTGGCAAGAGCCCTTTGCCACCTAGTCGTCGCTTCACTAACACTCCTCACCTTTCTATTATGCAGAAAAAGCGCGACAAGAAGCTGAAAAAGAAGACACGCCCTCGTGCCAGTTCCACGGACTCGGAGCGCTCCAAGTAAGTCAAAAAGTCTACCATATAATTCTTCCTTTCTTATTGGAATCTCCCCTAAATAGCACTCCTTCGCGCAAGGAAAAGAAATCGGACAAGTCGCGAGGCGTAAAGTCTTCAAAGGCTGATGCTAATTCTTTGCAGCAGCAGGACAATGCCATGCGCAGTCGTTCACGAGAGCGTCGAAAAGATGTGAAAGCCAGGCCAAATGAGTCCAGGAATCGATCGGCAGGCACTCCGCCACGAAAGGAGCCACTGACGCAGGGTGAACGCTCCAGGGAAAGACAGCGCTCTAAGGAAAGACTGCGTTCTAAGGAAAGACAGCGCTCTAAGGAAAGGCAGCGCTCTAAGGAGAGACAACGTTCCAAGGAGAGACCGCGTTCCAAGGAAAGACAGAGATCCAGGGAAAGACGTTCCAAAGAGAGACAACGCTCCAAAGAAAGACAAAGATCCAGGGACAGGCCGAGATCAAAGGAGAGGCAAAGATCAAAAGACAGGCACCAGTCTAAGGAAAGACATAGGTCCAAGGACAAGAAACCATTGGCGGATAAAAAACGAGACAGGTCCAATGATCGGCAGAGGTCAAACGAGAGAAAGCGATCTGTGGAAAGGGAACAGGAGAGATCAAAAGCTCGTCCTCGTTCAAAGGAGCGCCAGCGATCCAAGGAAAGGCAGCGTTCTAAGGAGCGGCACCGATCCAAGGAGAGGCATCGATCCAAGGAGAGGCAGCGATCCAAGGAGCGACAGCGATCCAAGGAGAGACAGCGATCCAAGGAAAGACAGCGGTCTAAGGAGAGACAGCGCTCCAAGGAGAGACTGCGCTCCAAGGAAAGACTGCGGTCTAAGGAAAGACAGCGTTCCAAGGAAAGACTGCGCTCCAAGGAAAGGCAGCGCTCCAAGGAGAGGCAACACTCCAAGGAGAGACAACGTCCAGCCAAGGAATCGCACACCAAAAACTCCTCAAAGGATCGCAGTCCCAAAAAAAGAGACGGCCACCGCCAGCGTTCTCCCTCGAACGTGAGCAAAAAACAAACCGAAGATCCCAAGCAATCTCCTCCAGCACATTCCCCAGAAGCGCCGCCGAAGAAGACGGCGCCGACTGTGCTAGCGTTCAATCCCTTCAAGGCGGCCGAGGATACGGTGAACGATATCCTCGGCACCAAATCGGTGATGGTGGCCCTCGAGCAGACTAAGCGACAGCGCGAGGCTTCTGCCAGTTCCAGCTCGGACTCCGATAGCTCCGGTAGCAGCAGTAGCTCTTCAGCCTCCCGGACGCCATCGCCAAAGCCTACGCCCAAAAAGCAAAAGAAGACAAGCAAAACACCCGAGCCGAAGGAGGTGAAGAAGGAGGCCAGTCCGGCCAAGAGAGAGCGCCGCAGGAGCGTCAAGCGGGAGCGTTCCAATTCTCCAAAGTCCAAGCCAAAGAGCAAGGCGGCGACAGAGCCAAGTCCAAAGGCAGTACATCGTCGTTCGTCCCGCTCGACGAGCTCGGAGCTGCGCTACTCGCCGGCAGAGCGACACCCGGAGCGCTACCAGGACATCATTATGCCGGAAAAGAAGCGGCCGTCCAAGGCCAGAGAAGCTGCTTCCGCGAAGCCCGCTCCCGTAGTTCGCCTACGGGCCCAAAGTGACGATGGCAGCGATGCTGAGACAGAAGCAGATGGCTCCGCCTTGGAGGAGTTCCAGCAGAGCAAGCGGGAGCGCGAGGAACAGCAGGAGCTGCGCATGCTGGAGCAGCTCAAGTCGGGGATTGCGGCCAAGGCAAAGCAGAAGATCAGGAGCACCATGGAGAAGGACCCGGCCAAGGAGGGCAGCGATGTAAGTGGAAGCGACTTACTAGGAACTACTAAACGTAACTCGCTAAGCGAATTCCTTGTTGCTAACAACGTGACCGCCTTGATTAACCCACTGACCACGACCACGCCCCCGACACTGATGCTGACAACGACGCCACCGCCGCCCATGGTGGTGCCGCAGGAAGTGCAGCGCAAAGAGCAGCAGCAGCAGCAGCAGTTGCAGGAGCTGACAGCCGTGTCTGTGGAGGAGCCGAATAACAAAAGGGACGCGAGCACTCCGCCCATCTGCAAGACGCCCGTCATGGCGGCAAATGGCGAGGCCAAGAGTCCGACAATGGGTCACAAGATCCACCTGCATCACCACAGGCCGCCTCCACAGCACCAACAGCAGCAGCATCAGCATTACCAGCACCCGCATCCGCAACATCCACAGCATCTGCATCCGGGAAAGCGTATATTCCACAACCGAACGCTGAACAATAACCCTAACAGTAGACATAGTACTAATAATCCTCATGCATGCGCTGGTGGCGGTGTCCCTCATTCGAATCCCAACCACAGCAACAGCAACAGCAGCGGGGGCGGCGGCAATAGCAGCAGCAGTAGCAGCAACCCGCCCATGCTGCCCTTTCTGGCGGGCACGCCGGGCACCTACAACCGCACCACGAACCGCCTGAACCACGGTCCGCTACTGACCGCCACCCACTACAACATCTGCAAGAATCATCAGCAGAGCCTGCAGCAACAGCAGGCGCACCATTTGGCCCGTGGTTTGGTTTACAATTCGGCGCTGTTCGGGAACGCACCGCGTCACCCCGGACTTCTCTCGCTGACGGGCATGGGCGGGCCAGGCGCCCCGCTGCTGGGGCTTCCGCCGCATGGCCGCGGTGCTGGCGGCGCCGGTGGTGCTATTAGCTTCAGTGCGGCGGCAGCGGCGGCGGCCGTGGCCGCCAATAGTATAAGCTATCACCATCATCATCATCATCAGCACCAACAGAAACCGAAAATCGTTATAAAACCCTTCAAAATTCACGATCCACAGCCCCTAGTCGCAGCGCTGGCGGACAGCTCACTGGTGGACGCCATCGTATCCAAGGTATCGACGGCCACGGTAGCGGCGGCAGAGAGTGCGGCGCGCAGGAGCCGGAGCCGGGAGCGTCGGAGTCGGAGTCGCAGCAAGCGAAGGACCAGCGGTAGCCATCATAGACATCACTCTAGCAGTCGCTCTCGATCGTAAGTTATCGAAAATATAGTAACTCTTCCTATACTTACTTTTTACGTATGTTCTCCACAGACGCTACAGCTCTTCGAGCAGTCGCAGTGGCTCCCGCAGCTCTAGATCCCGCTCTGGCTCGCACTCCTCCCGCTCCAGTTGCTCCTCACACAGCAGCACGGGCAGCTCCTCCTCCGCCGGCAGCGGATCGGGATCATCGCAGTCGGGCTCACGTTCCCCCTCCATACCGAGGCGTCGCGGCTCGCCAAGCTTTCTGGACAGACGTCGCATAACGAGGTAGCTAGTCGGGAGGGAGCCCTCAACTATCCTCAGTTCTTTACACTTTGTTTCTACATTAATATGTTTATTTATTTTTTATTTCCTTAATTTCGTAGCCGTCGATCGCCGCGCAGCTCAAGACACTAAGTAGCTGGCCGAAATTACCCCACTATAGACGCTTGAGTTTGCATTGATTTTACACACTTTATTTATACAGCACTTATTGCCCGATTTTCTTTAAATGATTTCCTTTTTTTCAGCCTCACACTCAGGAAATACTTATAATTTGACCTAAAAAAACAACAAAACAATTCAATTATTTCATGATTTTTCAGCTTTATTGCTCGTAATATTGTATTCTATTTTATTTTTTCGTAATTTAGCGAAGCCGCCAATAAATATTTGTCACTCTACCCGAGTCTTATGGTTTTATATAGGACTTATTTTTCGTTGTTTGATTTGTAGTCAACATTTTTGAGTTCCCTTTACGATTTTCAGTTGGTGAGTTGAATTTAAGTTTAATTTAATATTATTTAAAGAGAAATAAAACTAATATAAAATGCAATCCCCTTTGCAGTGCCCGCAAGCGCCCGATCCCGTATCATCACAAGACGCCCAATGCCGAGGGCGAGGCAGCGGAGGAGGCAGCGTCCAGTTGCTGTTCCAGCTGCTTCAGCCGCGCCAGCAGTCCCGCCACGCCGCTGCTAACGCCCTTGCGGAGCAGCCGAAGTCCGTCGATGGCCGCCTTCTGAGTGTTAACCGCGTCGCTGCGCAAAATGTGCGGCGAGCCCTGAGACAGGGAAAGCTCCTCCCATCACTCTCATCCTAGTCACTCCTAGTCCCTAGGCTTTAAGATAGTTGTTATCCACGCATTGAACTTGTTTTACACTAACATTCCGTAGCCTTAAGTTGGATCCCTGAATTTAATAGCAAAATTATTATATAGCCACGATATTAAGCCAATACTTGTTCGTAAGCCTCTGCTCTTGATTATTTTCTAGTAATAAGCTGCGTTTTTAAACTAAATACACACATTCTTTGTTGCCCGAAAAGATTGCTCGGTTTTATATGGGAGGGAATGGATATTGAAGATGTTTGGTTTTGAACTACACCATGGGTGGTAATTTTTTGCTTATACTCTTGAAGGGCATTATAGTTTCAGCATCAACAGCCGAGCCGATCCAGCCATGTCTGCTTAAAAAGTAAAATTGTAAATTTGTTTGAAACTTTCTTTATAAGGGGTAAAATCGTTAAAATTGTCAAAAAATTGATTAAAATTTCAATTTTTTAAATTCAGTAAGCAGATTTATAAAGCTTATAAAACCTAGCAGAGGAACTCTTTCCGAATAAAAATTAATGCATTTTTGACGGCGTTATCGATTTAAGAATGCGATTTCATGTCTTCTTGAAGACAAATTTGTTGCCTTAATTGAAATCTTTTTTCTATACGATCTAAACAAACCTACGCACTTTGAATACATTGTTTACCAACTCCACTGTTTTTTGTATAAATACGTTTATTTTTATTACGAAAAAGATTACAAACAAGAAAGGAAGCTAACTTCGGCACGCCGAAGTTGGTATACCCTTGCAGATTCCAACTGTATAAATTATAATCTACCCCAATATAATATAATATGAACTACTTTCATATTTAACAGTTTTACATTTTTTTACATATTTTTCAATTTTTGACATG